>JANCRA010000179.1:154747-239602 GCA_024362935.1 Setophaga petechia
GAACTTCCTTGGCTGAATATTCTCAGATTGGCAATTTTGAATTATTGATCTTTTTGAGCAGTTTCTGTCCAGTATTTCACTTTTCCCTCTTTTTATGGAACAAGGAGCACATGCAATTATTCCCCCATCTCAGTGCACTCACTCATGTGTTTCTCCCCCTGTAAGATATGAAAATTCTTTTTTTTCCCCTGAAAATCAGCTACAGACATCTTGATTTTCTTCCTTGTTTTAACTCTATATGATTTTAACTCCAGAAATCACAAGAATTTCATTTTTTAATCTGATTTTCTCAGAGTTCTCATCCCACCTCATCCCACCTCAGGGTTAATTAGTGCAGGGCACTTTTCAACCTTTTGGTTTTGGCTTTGTATCTAACAGAGTCGGGGGTTTAGTTAAAACACTGGAAAAAACCTCCTAAAATATGGAAATATTGGTGTAATGCCAATAAAATGTGATTTACAGCTCCCAGGTATCCCTTGCATGTGCAAGTCAGGAACATGGATTGCCCAATTGTGTGTTTCTTTTTTTTTAAGGACACATTAAAATGAAGAGAAGGGGAGCTTGGAATTGCATTTTTTTGTTGTTTATAAATGGAAATATTTCCACGTGCTCACATATACAGGCAATGAGTTCTTTTGTGTGTATATTGCATTTTTTCTATATTTATCCATGGTGCAAAACCCCCAGAGAGGCAGGTTTAGAGCATCACCCCCTTTCCCAACAAAGGGGAAAAATCCCTAATTTCCAAACAACCCCATCACAACAAAGTGGTTTGATTCCATTACAGAGCAAGCAAAAAACAGGGAGGGGAAAAAAAAAATCCCAATTTTGGAGCACACAGCCTGAGCTAAATTGATACATTCAAGCCCGGGGCAGAGTTTTTGGACACTGATTGCTGGGCTCTCCTGAGAGTGTTTGCAGGACAGCTTATCTGCCAGCTTATCTCTTCTCCTCTGATAAGAGACATTGTTCAAAGAGCCTGAAAACACAGCTGCCTCTTCCCAGGCTTTCCCCTCTCCCTGAAAAGCAGGAGAATCCCTGGATGCCCCCAGCAATAGAATCCCAGAATTAATCTGGGTGGAAAGTGGGCAGCCTTGTTTGGAGCAGCAGAAAGGGAAAGCACTTGGAGGGGAAATCTGCTTAAAGACCAAAGGGAAACCTTGGAGGGAATCCCTGTGAAAATGCAGGGCTGGGGAAGCTCCCTGGGAACAAAGGGAGTGGGATCTCGGGGTAAAAAGGTTGGAATGGGAGAGTTTGCACCGTGGAGAGGCAGGGCAATGCCAAAAGTTTGGGGAAAAATGGGATTTTAATGTGGTGTTGGAGCCTCTCTGCCTGGCACTGGCAAGAATTTCTTCACCTTTTCCTTCTGAGCTGGAGGCGTGATATCAAACCCATCAATCCATCAAATTTATCAAATTTATCAGATTGATCAGATTTATCAATTCCATCAAATCCATCAAATTGATCAGATTGATCAAATTTATCAATTCCATCAAATCCATCAAATTGATCAGATTGATCAAATTTATCAATTCCATCAAATCCATCAAATTGATCAGATTGATCAGATTTATCAATTCCATCAATTCCATCAAATCCATCAAATCTATAGAATTGATCAAATTTATCAATTCCATCAATTCCATTAAATCCATCAAACCCATCAAATCTATCAAATGTATCCAGTTTATCAAATCTATCAAAACCATCAAATCTATCAAATTTATTAAATCAACCAAACCCATCAAATCCATCAAACTCATCAATTCCACCAATTCCATGAAATCCATGAAATCTATCAAATTTATCAAATCCATCAAACCCATCAAATCCATCAATTCTATCAAATTTATCAATTCCATCAAACTCATCAATTCCACTAAATTTATCAAATTTATCAAATCCATCAAGTCCATCAAACTCATCAAATCCATCAAATCTATCAAATTTATCAATTCCATCAAATCTATCAAATCCATCAAATCTATCAAATCCATCAAATCTATCAGATTTATCAGATTTATCAATTCCATCAAATCCATCAAATTGATCAGATTTATCAAATTTATCAATTCCATCAATTCCATTAAATCCATCAAACCCATCAAATCTATCAAATGTATCCAGTTTATCAAATCTATCAAAACCATCAAATCTATCAAATTTATTAAATCAATCAAACTCATCAATTCCCACCAATTCCATGAAATCCATGAAATCTATCAAATTTATCAATTCCATCAAACCCATCAATTCCACTAAATTTATCAAATTTATCAAATCCATCAAGTCCATCAAACTCATCAAATCCATCAAATCTATCAAATTTATCAATTCCATCAATTCCGTCAAATCCATCAAATCTGTCAAATCCATCAAATCTATCAGATTTATCAGATTTATCAATTCATCAATTCCATTAAATCCATAAAACCCATCAAATCTATCAAATGTATCCAGTTTATCAAATCTATCAAAACCATCAAATCTATCAATTTATCAAATACACCAAACCCATCAAATCCATCAAATTTATCAAATCCATCAAACATCTAATCTATCAAATCTATTAGATTTATCAATTCCATCAAATCCATGAAATTTATCAAACCTATCAAATCCATCAACCTGTCAAACTTATCAAATTCATCAATTCCATCAAACCCATCAAACCCATCAAATCTATCAAATTTATCAAACCATCAATTCCATAAAATCCATCAAACCCATCAAACCCATCAAATCTATCAAATTTGTCAAACCCATCAATTCACCAAACCCATAAAATCCATCAAACTCATCAATCCCATCAAACTCATCAATTCCATCAATTCCATCAATCCATCAAACCCATCAAATCAATCAAATTTATCAAACCCATCAATTCCATTAACCCATCAAACCCATCAAATCTATCAAATTTATCAAGCCCATCAATTCCACCAAACCCATAAAATCCATCAAACTCATCAATTCCATCAAACCCATCAATTCCATCAAACTCATCAATTGCATCAAACCCATCAAATCTATCAAATTTATCAAACCCATCAATTCCATTAAACCCATCAAACCCATCAATTCCATCAAACCCATCAATTCCATCAAACCCATCAAACCCATCAATTCCATTAAACCCATCAAACCCATCAATTCCATCAAACCCATCAATTCCATCAAACCCATCAAACCCATCAAATCTATCAAATTTATCAAACCCATCAATTCCACCAAACCCATAAAATTCATCAAACTCATCAATTCCATCAAACCCATCCATTCCATCAATTCCATCAAACCCATCAAATCTATCAAATTTATCAAACCCATCAATTTCATTAACCCATCAAACTCATCAATTCCATCAAACCCATCAAACCCACATCTTTTTCATCCTCTCAAGAAACCAAGTGACAGAAATAAGTGCACCCTGACATCTACAGGCAATATTTCCATAAATCCCATTTTTTTCAGGATTATTTTGGCCAGCTGGGGCAAGCACCATGCTGGAAAATGAGGCACAAGGATTTCTTTCCCCAAGGATTTCTGATCTTGGTGTGATTTCCCTTCCCAGCGTGGGCAGGAGAGAGGGTTTGGTGTGGTTTGGGTGTTCAGGATGTTTTCCAGAGGGAAGCACAGCCCTCATCCCTCTCACCCTGGAATCCCAGAAAAGGAACAGGAATGGGATCCGCAAGCTGGGAGGACGAGAAAAATCAAACCAAACAGGGGGTGAAGAAAAGGATGCTGCAGAAAGAGGGGCAGCATCTTTTCATAAACACAGAACCCAAAGGTGATTTTAGTGAAGGTCAGCAGCTCTTGGCTCCCATTTTAAGGAATTTTCATGGGAAGTAAAAATCCTCCTTTGCTTTTGCACAAATACGTGTGAGAGTGGCAAATCTTCTTTTCGTTTTAGAGCCCTGCTGAGGATTTTTGGTACCTGAAGATTTTAAACCAAGAGGAGGGGATGCACCCATGACCTTGTGACAAATCTGCAGCACCAGGGCTCGTCCTGCCCTTTTCAAAGTGACTCTTTTGCATATCTGGAATTGAGTGTCCTGCCTGCCTTTCTGTGAAGTGAAGAGTGGCCTTAAATATTCTTATTTTCCATCAAAACATTTCATGTTTACCCCCAAACCCTGGGGTTTCCATATGCAAAGCTCTGCACCTGACAGAGTGATATTTACCTTTTATTTTGATTTTTTTTCCATGCTGGTTTTCATTTCAAAACCAGATTTCTGGTGAGAAGATCAGCAGCACTTGTGATATGAGTGGGGGTGAGTTTCCCTGGGGGTTTCCAGCTCCCAGCTTTGCACCTCAGCAGAAATTGTTCAATTTTGTTTCTTCTTGAATTATCTGGGAGATCTGCAACCCAACCCTGTCCTGTAGACATCTCACGAGCTGCCACAAGCCCATCCCAGGGAATTTGCTTTTATGGAGGCAGGAATGACATGTGAAATATGTGAAATCATGGCATTGACCCCCAGCAGCAGTGATTTTAAATAAATTTTAAAGCTCAGAACTCTCAAGTGCTGGTCCTGAGTGTTTCCAAAGCTGGCTGCAAGCAGAGCAAATTCCCTTTTCTACATAAAAATCCTTTTCCCAAGCTCAACCCAGCAAAATGCACCAGGCAGGGATTTCTCTGTGCCTTTGGAATCAGGACCACCCAGGGGCTCCTCTGAAATCATTCTGAGAATGTGGCTGGAGTGGTTTGGTGCAAGGTCAAGGATTCTGGCTTTTTAAATTTCCCTTTTTTTTCTTTCTCTTGCATCTCTTCTTCCTTCCTCCCATTTCCCAATTGTGGAAAAAAAAGATCCTACTTTGACTAAAACTGCAATCCCACCCAAAATTCTTCTTTGCACAAGGCTAAAAAGGAAAATATTTTGATGGCTCTGCATAGTTAGATTCACTTAGGGAACAAAAATGCTTTTGAGCAGCAGTTTTATGCACAGCTGTGATTTTTTAATTTAAGTATCAATTATTTTAAAATATCCCATCTTCTCTTTGTCTCTTTTTCCCCATTTTTGGCTGGGGATGATTTTCCTCACTGGACTCCATAGAAATGTTTCTTTTGACTAAACTTGGCTGAATATAAATTATCAGGCATGGGGGATTAGCTGTGGCTTTAGATGCAAGGAATGATCACAGGTAAGAAGTAAAAGAAATATTTTTGCAAGCAAGCTCTCTTCTGGAAACATTTCAAAAACCCCAATTAAGATGAAAATGAATTATTAACTCATGTTCTGCTTCAAAAGATGAAAGAGATGGATACTTTTTCCTGCCCAGAAATTCATTGAATGGGAAATTATCAAGTGCAGGGAGTCCAGACAAATGTCTGAATTCAGCCTTCTCAACTTCCATTTCCTACAGAACAGGAGAAGCAGTCTGAGACTGCAGAACGATGAATAAATGGCAGAATGAAAGAAAAAAGGGAATAATTGTATTATTTGGGCTGCAGAAATCCCTCAGCTGCTTGGTCCCAGTGCTGTTTTCCACAAGAAATGTTCTAAGAGACTTTTCCACCCTCAATTCCTTGGATAACAGCTCGGACTGGAAATGGACTGTGCAGGCTTGGAGCTGTCCTTCCACCCTCATGGAGCACAGGAATCCAAGGGAATTCCATCAGAAACCCCTCAGAGGGTGCTGGGGGGATGAGTCAGAAGCCTCTCTGAACCCTTCAGACAGAGAAAGAAATGCAGGGGTTGAATTAAAGCCTTTAGAGAAATTAAGATCTATTAAGCCACATAGAGATGATGTAGAAGTGTAAATTAAGGTTTTAAGTAAAAGTATAAGTTATACTTTTAAGTAAGTTTAAGTTTTAAGTTTTAAGTAAGTAGAAGTGTAAGCTATAGTTTTAAATAAGTAGAAATATATTTTAAGGTCCTTAGGAAACTGTGTTAGCTAGTAAAGGCCTTAAGGCCGAGTTTAAAGTTCATAACTTAGCTCCAGGCATAACCAAAACATGGCAGAGTCTTGCTGCTAGAACAGAGAGAATTATTCACTTAAAACAGATAAAACTACATAGGTAAATAGATAGAACTATTCATGTAGATAGATAAAGTTATATATATAAATTTAAAGTAAGAAAACAGTACATTTCTGTAAATAGATAATATTATATACGTGTTTTTTAGGTAAGCACTGACACTCTTACATACTGCTTTTGCACATTAGAATCAAGTTCTGATTGGTTTAGAGAAAATGTTTTAGAATTGTATTTTTAGCTGGTTGGATGTTTTATGAATAAAATGCCCTGTGATGGGGTGGGATCATCATCAACAACCACAACCACCAACACCACGACAGCAAGAAGACAACAAGAGCAACAAGAAGATCAAGAAGAAAGAAGCTGCTGCCACTGCTCCTGCTCTGAACCTTGGACTCTATTGATGCCTCAGGTTTTAGTTTTTTCTATTTTTCAGGTTCTGTGCTGCTTCAGTGTGTGGGTGTGGGGTTTGTATTCTGGGATGGTGAGCTCTGTGCACAGAGCAGGGAGACAAAACAATTCCTGCTCCAGCTGGGCACCAAGGACAAATGATCCAAATCTCAGCCCAGGAGCACAAACCCCGTGGGCTGCAGAGAGAAAAACAAGCAGGGTGGGACTGCCTGGGCTAAAGCTGGGATGGGACAATGAACTGCAAGATGCAAATGGAGCAGAACTGATCCCAGGGACAGACCCCGTGCCCGGCCGTGCATTTTGGGGCCATTTTGGTTCATCTTGGGTGCAGCCCTGGCTGGGCTCTGGTGCTGCCCAGGGTGGGTCCATGGAGGAGATGCTTTGAATCAATCCCTGCTTTATTCTTTAGCTCTGCTCTATCTCAGCCTTCTCAAGGTATCACAGTCTCTTTGCCAGGTAGCAGCTGCTGCTGCTGCAGCTCAGGATTTTATGCCAGAAAATTTCCAACACAGACTTCAACACCTTGAACTCTTCACCTTTGAGGCTGATGTATTCCAGCAATAAACAGCTTTTCAACAACTGCTCCTGTCTCTTTGAAGACCCAGTAATGCCTCCACACGAGATCCCTTCCAGGGTGTGCTCTGCAAGGATGCCCTTCCACAGCCCTTCTTTCCTCCTTGTTCAAACTCCCTTGGAAAATCAAAATATCCACAGCTTCCCTGAAGGCCGTGGGGAGTTGTGCTGATCCTATTGGTATTTTCTGGTGGGAAAATCCTGGTTTGTGCTTTTCCTGGACCGTGTGGAGTGTGCAGTTCCTTCTTTGGCCTCACTTGGGCACCAGGACACATCCTGGAAAAATGAAGGAGAAATTTCTGCACGCTCAGGGAAGGAGGAAGGCGTTTGTCCCTGGGGTTTGCTGCCCTCTCACAGACACTCTGATCCTTGTCCTTGCTAAATTCCTGCTCTCCCACCAGGAGAAAGAAGAGTTGGCTCCTTGAGACAGGGACAGGACCTGAGGGAACGGTTGGAGCTGTGCCAGGAGGGATTTGGGTTGGGTTTTAGGGCAAGGTTCTTGCCCAGAGGGTGCTGGCACTGCCCAGGCTGCCCAGGGAATGGGCACGGCCCCGAGGCTGCCACAGCTCCAGGAGCCTTTGGCCAGCACTGCCAGGGATGCCCAGGCTGGGCTTGGGGGGGTCTGGGCAGGGCTGGAGTTGGATCATCCTTGTGGATCCCCCCTAAGACAGGATATTCCATAATTCCATGGTATAGGAAGCTCCCAGGAATTTCTAAAATTGGGGTGGGGATGGGGATGGGGATAGGGATTGGGATTGGGACTGGGACTGGGATTGGGATTGGTTTAGGGTTTGGAATTGGGATTGGGATTGTGTCCCTGTGCCCCCTCAGGTGATTCCCCACCTGCAGAGCTGCCCCAGCCCAGGGAGGAGCTGGAGCTGCTGCAGAGAGCCCAGAGGAGGCTCCAGGATGAGCAGAGGGATGGAGCAGCTGTGCTGGGAGGAAAGGCTGGCACAGCTGGCATTGTTCACCTGCACAGGAGAAGCTTTGGGCTGAGCTCAGGGTGGCCTTGCAGGGCCTGAAGGAGCCCCAGGAAAGCTGGAGAGAGACAATTGCCAGGGGATGCAGGGACAGCACACAGGGAGTGGCTGCACACTGATAGATGGAAAGCCCAGATTAGGAAGGAATTGTTCCCTGTGATGGAAATGAGGGCCTGGGATGGAATTCCCAGAGCAGCTGTGGCTGCCCCTGGATCCCTGGCAGTGCCCAAGGCCAGGTTGGACACTGGGGCTTGGAGCTGGGTGTTTCCCTGGAGCACAGATGGGAATTCTTTGCTCTGAGTCTCCTTTTGAGCATCCAGCACCTCCTCACACCTCTCATCTCTCTCTCTTAGTCTTGCAATCAATTTAACTTCACATCCACTTCACCATCCTGAAACTCTAATTTCCATGGACAGTTTAAATTAAAATCTCCCTTCCTGAATGTGTTCCAAAGTTTCTGTAGGAAGCAACAAAACAATTCTTTCTCAGAGGAATTGTCTCCTCAGGAACAGTTGATTCAAACCTGGAGATATCTTTTATAATATTGGTTGATTAAAACCTGCTGGTTTCTTTTGCCTCTGTCTTTTCTTTTCCTACAGTTCCTGGATAACATCCCACCTTTCCCCCCTTTTCCTCTCTGTACCTGCAAACCACACCAGATTCCCACTGGAAAAACCCTGCACATCATCTGTAGAGGAAAAAATTATGGTTTCAGATTTTAATTAAGAAATTATTGCCAGTAAATGTTGGTTTGGTTGGGTTTTTTTTTTCCAAGTGAATTCAAATTTCACCAAGTTATTTGCATGGCTATTTAAAGAATTTTCCTAAAAATAAAATGAGAATATGGTGGTTTAGTCCCCAGCTGAGCAATGTGCTTAAACTCATCCATTAACACGTGTTTGAGTGTGGAATCAATCCCTGTGCTATTTAATGCTTGGAGAGGCTTGAAGTATTTTTGTGATTTCAAATTCTTGTCCTCCTCAGGAGGAGAAAGAAAATTAGATAAAAACACTTTAATTTTCTTTAAAAAAAAAATCAAAGAGGGTTGATGGTTCTAATATGGCCAAAGTTTTGGGGTGGGGAGGTGCCCACAAGGAATTTCCCTCCTTGTTATTTAGCAGGACTTGAACTGCCCCTCCTGCAGGAGCAGCCAAAAATTTGGGGTTTCCAAGAGCTGCCAACACATTTTCACCTCCTGCTTTCTCCTCCAGCTCTGCTGATAAAAAAGGAGAGCAAGATTCTACAAATGAAACAAAAACTTCTGGTTTTAATGTGAACTTCAGCCAACCTTCAACTCCTAGGAATATCTCTTTGAAGGAGCTCTCTGTCAGCTCAGCTTTTGGACAAATACATGATGAAAGTTTGATGAGAGACGTAAAGAAAACATTTTAAAATCTCTGTGCTGGCTGAGGAGGGTGGAGAATTGTTTTTCCAAGACAAAAGCCACATTGAACAAAACAAGAGTGTGACATAACTCTGCTTCTCTTTTGGCCTTCACCTGAGTCCTGAAAGAATTCAGGCAGAACCTGGATAAGCCTCTAAACATGACTCAGCCCATTCACACAAAGTGCCAAGAAATCTGTGTTTGTTTAAAGAAAACTCCCCAACAATAGCTCTGCCTGCTGCAGCAGGCAAGCCTGACTGGCAGGTCATGCCAGGATGGAGAAAGTTTCATTTTAAATGCAGGATTTCCCCTCTTGCTGGTGTTTGAACAGATGGGTTTGTGGCAACAATTCCACGCCTCTTTTTAGTATTATCATTTATTTCAGTGTAAACTTGTTTGAAGCACAAGCTGGTAAAAGCAGCAGAGTATGAGGATTGGAAGTATCTCAGTGTTAAACTCAGAAGGATCTAATGAAACACCCAAGGGAATGATAATTAATGATGATCATTAACCATCACAGTATTATCCCTGCCAGTGCCAGGGCTGGAAATGCCAGGGAGAGCTGGAAAACTCTGGGATTTCAGCCTGGAAAAAAGGACACAAATGTGGACACGGGTGGGGCTGGACTCCCTGGAATTTAAGGAAAGGAGGGAAGGACAGGTGATGGAGGGAGAGGATAAAGTCAAGGGGGTTGTTTTCCTCAGAAATCAGTGCCTGTGCTTGTCAGAGTCCCCAGAGAATCAGAAAAGAAATCAGAAAGGAACCAGAAAGCAGAAACCAGAAAGAATCCCATAACCTGCATTATAGGGCCAGCAGCAGGGGCAGTTCCAAGTCTGGTGGAACCCTGAGAAATCCAGAATTTCTGTGCTGCCAGGCACTGACCCCCAGGAGAACACTGCACTGACCTGAGGGCCTGGAGAAGCTTCCAGAATTCAAGAATAAAACTGAGATTAAAGGTGTGGAGTTTGAATAGCAGTGTGTGATAGCACAGGGTGGGAAACTCAGAGTTTCAGGGTTTCAATACAGGAATAGACAGAAAGCAAGAGGGAGGTTTTAGGGGGGAGGCTGCTCCTTCTTCTTGTTCTTGTCCCTCTTGTTCTTGTTCTTCTTCTTCTTCTTGTTCTTCTTCTCCTCCTCCTCCTTCTTCACCTTCTCCTCCATGGGTTTGGGTGGTTTTGTGTCATTGGATAAAAAAGTCCCCATTGCAGGCACGGGTGGTTGGGTATTGGGTTAAAAGTGAAAATAATTGAGGTGTCATTTCTTAATTGGACAGTTTATCCTTCAAAGGCCTTGGAGACAGAGACAGGGCTCCATTTTTAGTTTGTTGGAGTGAAGTGCTGCAGAACTCAGGGTTTGTGAGACTGTGACAGAGATAAGAACTGATAAACATCTGAGCACCAACAAGAAATACCCTCTCACATATTTCATCCTGACCCTGGTGAAAAGAAGCACAGAATCCATTCAGTGGTGCAGTCACAAGTCTTGGTTCCACAATTTCACCATCCTCAAGGGAATTCTGGGTTCCTTTTATTCCTTTTTTCTTGTTTCTTTCTTCCCCAGGGATTCCCCTGTTATCTCTGTTTCTTCAGGCAGGCCCTGACCCTGCTGGGTGTCCTCCTCACACGGGAGCTGGTTCTCCACAACAAATCCTTGCAGTGGCAGCTCCACAATTGTCAAGATTCATCTTTTGAACTCAGCCACATCCTCCCCACCCCTGCTGGACCCCCTCCTTCAGCTCAGCCCCTCAGGGAGGAGCATTCCTCAGGGGATTTTTGAAGTTTTGAGTGAGTTAGAGATGGAACTTCTGATTTTTTTTGATGATGTGGTTTATTTTTTATCTCCTGCATAGTCAGGAAGGGTGAGTTCAGCTCACATTGTTACATCATGGTTCAGAAGGTCCCAAGACCCTCAGCTGCAAGACTTTTTAAGGAATTATTGACCAATAAAACACTGCCAACAAGGATATTTATGTTTTTGACCCAATCCTTAAATATTTTGTTTTGTGGACCCATGTTACAGTGTGAGCTTTCTTAGCCAGTCATGTTCTGACACACAAACCTACAGAGCTGCATTCTGAGCTCCTTGTTTACCTCTGGAAATGCTTTTCACAGAATTCACAGAATTCACAGAATCCCAGGGTTGGAAGAGACCTTCAAGACCATCCAACCCACTCCCAACACCTCAACTAAGCTGACTGCCATATCTAATATTTTTAATACTTTTATTTTTTCTATATCTTAAATTTTAAAACTCTAAATTTTCCTCCACTTAATGTATCTCTGCTTTAAACCACAAATCCCCATTCTCCCTTCCAGCACCTCAGTTTGGGAGCCTTTCCCAAGGTCTCAGATCAAATCCTGGGTTTCATTCTAAGCTTTGGTTTCCAGGCCCAGAGTTCTGAGAGTTCCCTGCATTTCAGATTCCAACTCATCCCTGGCACCCCTGGCTGCTGCCCCCAGCCCCAGGGATCCTCCCTGCAGGATTTGAGGCATTTATTCCCTGTGCAGCCACCCTGGAGCAGCCAGGCAGAGCTTTCAGATCAGTTTTGGGATGTGTTTTGGAGGAGCTCAGGTTTATCTGGAGTCACCCTCTGCAGCTTTTGGGAAGTTTGGAGCCGTTCAGGGCCCTGTTGCTCCATGGAAATGTGGGAAAGAGGATGGGAAAGCAGCCCTGACCCATGAATTATTTATTCTTTAGCAGCAGAGGTTATTCATGTGCTTTCTAGGAGGGAAAAAATGCGGGTAACTGGCCCAGGTGCAGCACAGATATGAAATAGAGACTGAAGTAAATCTGGTGGGTTGGAGGGAAGGGGCTGAGGCAGGAGCAGATGCAGCACCCAGGTAAAATCCTGCTCCATTTGGCATCCAAATCACCCCTGGTTTTAGCAGCTCTGGGTTTGTGCTGTCTGCAGCCACTCTCTGGATTTCAGGCATTGTGAATTTGGAGAAAAACGTGAGCTTAAAATCCCAAAACGCTTCTTTGGCATCAAATTCAGCTCTTCTAGAGCTTTGTTTTTGTGATCTCTGCAGCCTGATTTGAGCTCCACTAACTCTGAAAACTGCATTTCTGCTGCTGATAATTAAGAAAGAAGATGAACCCAATTCCACTTTAAGACTGTGTCTTCAGGGCTGGAAATTGTGCAAACACTGCTGGACATAACACAGAAAACAGAAATGAATTCCCAGTAGCGCCTCTTTTTACAGCATCATTGTGGGCTTTGTTGACTTTAGGCTGGCTTTTTTTTTTTTTTTTTTCTCCGTGGATGCCATGGAATTTGAGAGGACTTGAAACACTCAAACGAGCACATTTAAATGTGTGTGTTTATGGGCGAGGGAGGGGGATTCACACTTTAAATCCTAAGTGCTGGAATTAGCCCAACAAAGCCCCGAGTGTGTTGACTTTCAAATGGGTTCAGCTGATGGAGCAGAAATTTGCTGGTTGGCTTCGAGGGTTGCCTTTTATTTCCCTCCTCCAAGAACATCTTTGCCAGGTTTTTTTTGGGATAACAGAATAAATACAATATCTTTAAAGATGGAATTTTGGCTCCAGAGTGACTGGTGGGGTTTCTCTGTCGGGTTTCAGGATCCTTTTGCTGGTGGGATTTGGGGTGCTGTCCCTGCTGTCCCTGCTTTGCAAATGCAGAGTTCTGCCCTCAGGCCCAAATCCTGCACTCCAGAGGGCTGGGACAGAGAGATTTGGGCAGATCCTGCCCCAGAAATTGAAGATATTTATCAGGGTGCCCAACTGTTCTGTCAGGTTTTTGTGCCAGGCATTTCCTTTTCCCCTTTTACAGGAGGTGATAGCCTGGGAATCCATGCTGGAGATGTCACCTGGACCCAAAATCTGACAAATGGAACTAAAACTGAATGTTCCAAGGTGCAAACCATGTTGTTAGAAATGTCTTTAGAGCAGCTCTAAAAATCGGATTAATTGTAGGAATTGCTGCAGGCTGAACCTGAAACCATCCTGGCAAGTCACCTCTTCTTTGTGTGATTTGGGAATTTTCATTTTTAGCCACCTCTGCATCGCCTATCACAATTAATTTTGGACAATCCCCCCCTCCTGGCTTTTCTCTGTGCCAGGGAGGGTGCAGACAGCAGCTGGGTGCTGTGGGCAGCACGGTGCTGCCTCCAGGGGTTTTGGGAGGATTCTCCACCCCACTAAAGACATCCCACAAAGATCAATGGGGGCCTGCCAGAATCCCCACAGCCCCTGGCACTTGCTGGGGGAAAATAAAACCCAGCTGAGCTTTCCCCTTCCTTCAGGAGAGGAAAACCTGCAACCCCAGTGCAGGTTTTGCTTTATGGATGCAGTGTGTGAGCAATTTATTTATTTATTCACATTGAAGGCAATTGAAGTTAATTTCCCCCATTGTCCCTCTCACCCCAAGCCCACAGGAGCACGAGGATTCCCAGCAGTCTGAGGCATTATTTGGTGCTCCTGACAGCTCAGGATGGCTCACAGGGGGGTTGGGGGCAGAATTTCTGTCCCAGAAAAGCACCACATAATGCAAACATTGTGTGCCTGCCATATTTTTTTTCCAACAGAGCACTAAGAAAATACTTGCTACCTGAAATATTTCTGTAAGTCACTGGAGCAAGCAGCCCAACATGTGGGTTACATTACACCCAGGGCTGAGCTCAGCTTTGTAACACACACTAAACAGCAGCAAGGAGCAGGCTCAGCTTTAATAAAACCAAAACTTTCTCTGCTGCGTGCAGCCAATAAAGATTGAAGCATGCTGGGCATGATCAGCATACTAATTGCTGCATTAATAAATCCTGAGGCCTGCCTTGTTTTGAAAGGCAAATAAAAATATTGTAGGAAAGCTGGAGGAGCATTTACTCAGAAAAGTTAGCCTGTGTGTGCCCTGGGATGTGCAATGCCAGGGAGAGCCCTGAGCAGAGGCTCTGCCATGGATTTTTCAGGATTTTTTATCTGATGTTGAGTTGTTCTGCCCCAGTGTTTACTGACAGAGCAGCAGCAAAGCCAGGCCTGCTGCTGGAGCTGCAAGTGATAATGGAATTTATCTCTCAAGTGATAATGGAATTTATCTCTCATTTTTACCACTGCATTGAATAAGGGATCCCAAAAATGGATGGGATTCACCAGTGAAGGGATCCCAAAAAGTAAAGCTGGGCAGAGTTGTCTCTTCCATTAAAATTCTCACCCCATTAAAATTTCTCATTCTACAACCATGAGCAAAAGGCAAAAGGGAGTTACCCTAGCAGGAAAAATAGTGCCAGGATGCTTTTTACCAAAATTCACTATTTCCTAGGAGGCATACTAATTGCTGCATTAATAAATCCTGAGTCCTGCCTTGTTTTGAAAGGCAAATAAAAATATTGTAGGAAAGCTGGAGGAGCATTTACTCAGAAAAGTTAGCCTGTGTGTGCCCTGGGATGTGCAATGCCAGGGAGAGCCCTGAGCAGAGGCTCTGCCATGGATTTTTCAGGATTTTTTATCTGATGTTGAATTGTTCTGCCCCAGTGTTTACTGACAGAGCAGCAGCAAGGCCAGGCCTGCTGCTGGAGCTGCAAGTGATAATGGAATTTATCTCTCAAGTGATAATGGAATTTATCTCTCAAGTGATAATGGAATTTATCTCTCATTTTCATCATTGCATTGAATAAGGGATCCCAAAAATGGATGGGATTCACCAGTGAAGGGATCCCAAAAAGTAAAGCTGGGCAGAGTTGTCTCTTCCATTAAAATTCTCACCCCATTAAAATTTCTCATTCTACAACCATGAGCAAAAGGCAAAAGGGAGTTACCCTAGCAGGAAAAATAGTGCCAGGATGCTTTTTACCAAAATTCACTATTTCCTAGGAGGCATACTAATTGCTGCATTAATATATCCTGAGGCCTGCCTTGTTTTGAAAGGCAAATAAAAATATTGTAGGAAAGCTGGAGGAGCATTTACTCAGAAAAGTTAGCCTGTGTGTGCCCTGGGATGAGAAATGCCAGGGAGAGCCCTGAGCAGAGGCTCTGCCATGGGTTTTTCAGGGTTTCACATCTGATGTTGAGTTGTTCTGCCCCAGTGTTTACTGACAGAGCAGCAGCAAAGCCAGGCCTGCTGCTGGAGCTGCAAGTGATAATGGAATTTATCTCTCAAGTCATAATGGAATTTATCTCTCATTTTCACCACTGCACTGAATAAGGGATCCCAAAAATGGATGGGATTCACCAGTGAAGGGATCCCAAAAAATAAAACTGGGCAGAGTTGTCTCTTCCATTAAAATTCTCATTCCGTTAAAATTCTCATTCTGTTAAAATTTCTCATTCTACAACCACGAGCAAAAGGCAAAAGGGAATTACCCCAGCAGGAAAAATAGTGCCAGGATTATGTTTCCTAAAATTCAGTATTTCCTGGGAGGCAGAGAAACTTTCTGCTGTGGGAACACCACCTGAGGTGGGTCTGAGTTTGGGCCAGCACTCAGGGGCTCGTCCAGCTGTCACCAAGAAATTCTTCCCTCTCTTTTCTGTTTCCCCTCCAGTCTGCCCACCTCACTCTGGCTTTTAGCAGCAAGATCCTTTCAGCTCAGGAAGGTGGAAAGAAAGAGTAAAAAATTAGCCCTGAGAGTTTACAGAGGTGGAAAGTCCTGGGTGCATTTCCAAAGCTGGTGATGGAATAAAGACAGCTCGACATGCAAAGCAAAAATGTAAATAAGTGTTTTGTTGTGTTTTATTTTCACAGGCAGCTCTCTTGCCTGGCAGAGAGCACAGCCCACTCTTGGTTGCTTCTGAAATAAAAATTGTTTATTAAAAAGTTTGGAGGGTTTTTTTTAATGAATGGTAAGATTAATGAGCCGTGCTCAGGCAGCAGTGACTCCTGCCAGCTTGTGCATTAGTCAGCTATTAACATACTTCTGGGGTAATTTAAGGCATTTCTTTCATAGGGCATTGCAAATCACAAAAGACTCGTTGAGCTCCACGGGATCCTTATCCCATTTACCTTCCCCTGCAGCACGGGGCTGCTCCCAGCACATCCTGGCATTTTTCCTCACTCTTGGTGGACAAACCAGCAAATATTTGGAGGTGTGTGGCATTCCCATTGTCTGAAAAAAATTCCTTCACCCAGGTTCTCCTCCTGGGAAGCTGAAAGGCAGAGAGAGGCCTCAGAGAAAAGGGAAAACAATTCTTATCTCATTTGCTTCTCCTGTGTTTGGCCCCTTTGGAGTGTGTTTGGAGATTGTTTACCCACAGGTGATTGTTTCATTGGATTCTGGTGTGAATTATTTTGACTCAATGACCAACCAGGGCCAAGCTGTGTCAGGACTCTGGAGAGAGTCACCAGTTTTCATTATTATATTTTAGCATTCTGTCAGTATCCTTTCTGTGTTCTTTAGTATAGCATTTTTAAATTTAATATAGTATCATAAAATAATAAATTATCCTTCTGAGAACATGGAGTCTGACTCATCATTCCTCCCTTCATGGGGGCACCCCACAAATACAATACCCCCCAAATATCCCATAAACCCCACCCTGGTGCTGGGATGGATCTGATCCAGCTCTCAGCTCTGCCCTGGGATCAGAGTTTTCCTTGGATTCTGCAGCCCTCACAAACCAACCCAGCCTTCAACCCCTCAGCACCACCCTGGGCACCTGCACTGGAGCCACGGGTGCCACATTCACATTCCATGAAAAATCCCTCACCAGGAGTTTTCTCCTGGGAAGCTGAGAGGCCTCAGGGGAAAAGGGAAAACAATTCTGATCTCATTTGCTTCTCCTGTGTTGTGCCCATGTGGAATGTGTTTGGAGATTGTTCACCCACAGGTGATTGTTTCATTGGATTCTGCTGGGAGTTGTTTTCACTATTTTGCCAACCAGGGCCAAGCTGTGTCAGGACTCTGGAGAGAGTCACCAGTTTTCATTATTATCTTTTTAGCCTTCTGTCTGTATCCTTGCTGTATTCTTTAGTAAAGTTTAGTATAGCATTCTGTAATATAATACAGTATCATAAAATAATAAATCAGCCTTCTGAGAACATGGAGTCAGGTTCATCATTCCTCCCTTCATGGGGGCACCCCACAAATACAATACCCCCCAAATATCCCATAAACCCCACCCTGGTGCTGGGGATGGAGCTGATCCAGCTCTCAGTTCTGCCCTTGGATCAGAGTTTTCCCTGGATTCTGCAGCCCTCACAAACCAACCCAGCCTTCAACCCCTCAGCACCACCCTGGGCACCTGTGCTGGAGCCACGGGTGCCACATTCACATTCCATGAAAAATCCCTCACCAGGAGTTTTCTCCTGGGAAGCTGAGAAGCCTCAGAGAAAAGGAAAACAATTCTGATCTCATTTTCTTCTCCTGTGTTGTGCTCATGTGGAATGTGTTTGGAGATTGTTCACCCACAGGTGATTGTTCCATTGCATTCTGCTGTGAGTTGTTTTCACTCTTTGGCCAATCAGGGCCAAGCTGTGTCAGGACTCTGGAGAGAGTCAGGAGTTTTCATTATTATCTTTTTAGCCTTCTCTAAGTATCCTTTCTCTATTCTTTAGTATAGTTAGTACAGTATTCTTTAATATAATACAGTATCATAAAATAATAAATCAGCCTTCTGAGAACATGGAGTCAGATTCATCATTCCTCCCTTCATCGGGGCACCCCACAAATACAATACCCCCCCAAAATATCCCATAAATCCCACCCTGGTGCTGGGATGGAGCTGATCCAGCTCTCAGCTCTGCCCTGGGATCAGAGTTTTCCCTGGATTCTGCAGCCCTCACAAACCAACCCAGCCTTCAACCCCTCAGCACCAACCTGGGCACCTGCACTGGAGCCACGGGTGCCACATTCACATTCCATGAAAAATCTCTTTACCCAGGATTTCTCTCCTGGGAAGCTGAGGAGCCTCAGAGGAAAAGGAAAACAATTCTGATCTCATTTGCTTCTCCTGTATTGTGCTCATGTGCAATGTGTTTGGAGATTGTTCACCCACAGGTGATTGTTCCATGGGATTCTGCTGTGAGTTGTTTTCACTATTTTGCCAACCAGGGCCAAGCTGTGTCAGGACTCTGGAGAGAGTCACCAGTTTTCATTATTATCTTTTTAGCCTTCTCTAAGTATCCTTTCTCTATTCTTTAGTATAGTTTAGTACAGCATTCTTTAATATAATATAGTATCATAAAATAATAAATCAGCCTTCTGAGAACATGGAGTCAGATCCATCATTCCTCCCTTCATCGGGGGTGCCTGAGCATTTACAATAGAGATGAAAAAAATCTTCCTTTTCTGGACACCTCCTTTTTAGCACAGCAGCCATCCTAAACCTCTCTCCTCTCCTGCTGTAGGACAGGCAAGTGGGATTGGAAAGAGAGAAGATGAAATAAAAATCAAAATTGTCCTTTTTACACCCATCAGCTGCAGTCTGCCCAGCCTGGCAGAGATGTGAGTGTCAGGCTCTGAGTGCTGCAGCTCCAGCAGGGAATTTCCAGCAGCACCTGGATTATCCAAGCTCTGCACCTGATATTCCCTGGGAGAATTTTTATTTTTGTTAAATTTGGGATTTAAGTCTTTGAGATGATAGCTTGTGTTTAAATTTAGGTGTTTATTATTTATTTATTTATATTATTAATATTATATATATATTTAGAAGTTTTTATTTTTACTTTATAGCTCCAGCAGGGAATTTCCAGCAGCACCTGGATTATCCAAGCTCTGCACCTGATATTCCCTGGGAGAATTTTTATTTTTGTTAAATTTGGGATTTAAGTCTTTGAGATGATAGCTTGTGTTTAAATTTAGGTGTTTATTATTTATTTATTTATATTATTAATATTATATATATATTTAGAAGTTTTTATTTTTACTTTATATCTCCAGCAGAATATTTCCAGCAGCACCTGGATTATCCAAGCTCTGCACCAGATATTCCCTGGAAGAATTTTTATTTTTGTTAAGGTTGAGATTGAAATCTTTGAGATGATAGCTTGCGTTCAAAATTTAGGTGTTTATTATTTCTTTATTTATATTATATATATATATATATATATATATATATATATATATATATATATATATATATATATATATATTTAAAAGTTTTTATTTTTAATTTATATCTACAGCAGAATATTCCCAGCAGCACCTGGGTTATCCAAGCTCTGCACCAGATATTTCCTGGGAGAATTTTTATTTTTGTTAAGTTTGGGATTGAAGTCTTTGAGATGATAGCTTGTGTTTAGATTTAGGTGTTTTTTTTTTTTAATTTATAATATAAGTTGTGAGTTTTGTAGGGTTTTTTTAATAAGCTATAAAATAGTCAACTATTTTTTATTATTAAGTTCTTTAAAGTTATATTATTTAATTAAGAAATAATATTTAAATTGTTATTTTATTTAATAAATAGTTCATATTTTAATGTAATAATTGATTATTTAATGTCCCCAATGCAGACTTTTTTGTTTAATTATAAAATATTACTTAAACTTACAAAAAATAAAGAAAAAATTAGTTGCTGTCTTTAAGTTTTTCTTTTATTTTTTATATATTGTTATCTTTTATAATGTTACCTTTTAAATATTTTATTTTTAATATGATATCTTTTTAATTAACTATATATTTTTAATCTTAATGTTATTAATGAATTTTAGAAGGTTTTTTATCATTTTTAGTTCAATATAGGGTTTTTTTAAGAATTAAATTTTATTACTATAAAAAATTTAAAATTTTAATATTTGAAATTCTAACAGTGTGGTTCCTACTGAAAATCAGGAGTGAAATATGAATTAATGGACGAAAAAATACACATTGAGGCAGCTGCTTTGGCAGTGGGGCCTCAGAATTCCAGCAGCAGCTCCAGTGGAGCAGGAAAATGAAATTATTTCATAGGAACTGCACCCAAATTTTGGATACCAGCTCCTGCAGGGGGTGTGGAGCAAACTGAGCCCTCTGTGCCTCAGTTTCCCCAGGGCTGAGTGGGAGGAAGAGAAACATTTTGGGTTTTTCTAACGTATTTTACCTCCTTTGTTGCTTCCCCTCAAGAAAAAAGTGACCAATTTCTATCAATCATCTTCAATTAATGATCTTCTGCTAATCATTGCTGCTGTGGCCAGCAGTGCTTGCTCTCAGCTGGGTCTGGTGCTGCTAATCCCACAAAATCATGGAATATCCTGAGCTGGAAGTGCCATCCAAGCCCAGCTCAGGGCCCTGGCCTGGATAAATTCTGATTTTGGATTGCACGAGGTAAATCCTCACAGTGCCTCAAGCCCAGCTCAGGGCCCTGGCCTGGATAAATTCTGATTTTGGATTGCACGAGGTGAATCCTCACAGTGCCTCAAGCCCAGCTCAGGGCCCTGGCCTGGATAAATTCTGATTTTGGATTGCACGAGGTGAATCCTCACAGTGCCTCAAGCCCAGCTCAGGGCCCTGGCCTGGATAAATTCTGATTTTGGATTGCACGAGGTAAATCCTTACAGTGCCTCAAGCCCAGCTCAGGGCCCTGGCCTGGATAAATTCTGATTTTGGATTGCACGAGGTGAATCCTCACAGTGCCATCAAAGTCCAGCTCAGGGCCCTGGCCTGGATAAACTCTGATTTTGGATTGTACAAGGTGAATCCTCACAGTGGCTCAAGCCAAGCTCGGGGCCCTGGCCTGGATAAATTCTGATTTTGGATTGCACGAGGTCAATCCTTACAGTGCCTCATGCCCAGCTCAGGGCCCTGGCCTGGATAAATTCTGATTTTGGATTGCACGAGGTGAATCCTTACAGTGCCTCAAGCCCATCTCAGGGCCCTGGCCTGGATAAATTCTGATTTTGGATTGCACGAGGTGAATCCTTACAGTGCCTCAAGCCCAGCTCAGGGCCCTGGCCTGGATAAATTCTGATTTTGGATTGCACGAGGTAAATCCTTACAGTGCCATCAAAGCCCAGCTCAGGGCCCTGGCCTGGATAAACTCTGATTTTGGATTGCACGAGGTAAATCCTTACAGTGCCATCAAAGCCCAGCTCAGGGCCCTGGCCTGGATAAACTCTGATTTTGGATTGCACGAGGTAAATCCTTACAGTGCCTCAAGCCCAGCTCGGGGCCCTGGCCTGGATAAATTCTGATTTTGGATTGTATGAGGTGAATCCTCACAGTGCCATCAAAGCCCAGCTCAGGGCCCTGGCCTGGATAAACTCTGATTTTGGATTGCACGAGGTAAATCCTTACAGTGCCTCAAGCCCAGCTCGGGGCCCTGGCCTGGATAAATTCTGATTTTGGATTGCACGAGGTAAATCCTCACAGTGCCTCCTGCCCTGAGGCAATGGCAGCAGGTTTTAGGGTTCTGATCTCTGTCACTTCACCTCCAAAAGTCCATTTTTCCTGTAAAATAGGGAAATATCCCTATTTTATAACCCTAAAGGGTTATCTCCCCTATTTTTATTAATATCCTAAATATCCCCTGAAAAGAATCTTTTCTCCTCTTGTGACAGCAGCTGCATCAGGCAGAGATTTAGTGGCATCCAGGTTGCCCAAAGGCAAAGCTCAGCTCCCAAACACATCCCAGGGGAAATCTGCAGCATCCCAAGGAACCTTTCCCTCCCTTCTTCTGCCTGAGTGTCCCACAAAGTGTCCCACAAAGTGTCCCATACGTGTCTCTCTTGCTCCTGAGGCCATCACAGCAAGAAATGGCAGAGCTGCTCCAATTCACCCCTCTGAGCAGAGGGGATCCTCCAGAAAACCCTGCCTGGAGCCACTCCCCACGGTGATCAACTGTTGACTTTTAACTTCTTTTCACCAGGGTCAGGATTAAATGTGTGAGAGGGTGTTTCTTGTTGGGACTCAGATGTTTATCAGTTCTTATCTCTGTCACAGTCTCACAAACCCTGAGTTCTACAGCACTTTAACAAATTAAAAATAGAGCCCCATCTTCCTCTCTCTGCAAGGCCTTTGAAGGATAAACTGTCCAATTAAGAAATGACACCTCAATTATTTTCACTTTTAACCCAATACCCAACCACCCCCCTCAATGGGGACTTTTTTATCCAATGACACAAAACCACCCAAACCCATGGAGAAGAAGGTGAAGGAGGAGAAGGAGAAGGAGAAGAAGAAGAAGAGGCCGTCTCCCACACAAAACCTCCCTCTTGCTTTCTATCTATTCCTGTATTCTAAACCCTGAAACTCTGAGTTTCCCACCCTGTGCTATCACACACTTCTACTCAAACTCCACACCCACAATCCCAGTTCTGTCATTCCATTCTGGAAGCTTCTCCAGGCCCTCAGGTCAGTGCAGTGTTCTCCTGGGGGTCAGTGCCTGGCAGCACAGAAAGTCTGCAATTCTCAGCACCCAGGGTTCCAACAATTAACCAGAGTTTGCTGCATGATGGAGAAATTCCCATTTCCCTGTGGAGAATCTGGAAGGTTCCCTGCAGGAATCCCTGTTCCCATAATGGGAATTCATATCTGTGGCTGTCCTGGCTGCTCAGCACTGCTGGGGATCCCTCAATGCCCCAAATCCCCTGTTCCCATTGTCCTCATGGTTACAAATCTCCCCTTTTGGATGCTTTCACTTGAAATGGATCTGACTCCTTCAGAAACCTGGTGGCCAGAGCTGGAGGAAAGCGTGATCCACACATGATCCCAAAACACAGCCTTGTTGTCTTGGGAAATATCACAAAATCTCAGAATTATTGAGGTTGGAAAAGATCTCCAAGGTCATCAAGGCCAAGCTGTGCCCCATGGGCACCTTGTCCCCAGCCCAGAGCACTCAGTGCCACCTGCAGGGGACACCTGCAGGGATGGGCACTGCAAAGCTCCCTGGGCAGCTCCTTCCAATATTTCCCAACCCTTTCCATGAGGAAATTCCTGCTGGTGTCCAGCCTGAGCCTCCCTGGCAAGTTCTGCTGTGTATTCCAGATTCCCTGCGTTTTCCAGGCAGAATTCATTCCTTCTCCTGTTACAGCTCTCTGTCCTTGGTAATGACAGAAGTTTATTCTGTCATTTTATTTCCTATTGTTTTGAAATAATGATTTTTAAAATATAATAATATTCATATTAATATTAAATAATGTATTTGTAACATATAAATATATATATATACAATATGGAATATAGAATATTTTATATGTACTATATTACATATCACATATCACATATAATATATAATATATAATATATAATATATTATATATTATATATTATATATAATATATAATATATAATATATTATATATAATATATTATATATTATATATTATATATTATATATTGTATATTGTATCTTATATATTATATATTTATTAAATTTTATATACTGTACACTATATATTACATTTTCTGTATTGTATGTTATAAATATATATTATATAACATTAATATTATTATTTATATTAGTAATTATATTAGTATTGCTATTAGTATTAATATTAAAATAAATATATTCATTTTAAATCTCTCAAACGGGGATTATTTAATTTATAGTGCCTCACAACACAAGGCTGATTCCTGACTCTGGTTGCTGCTGTTGCTGAGCCCCACTTTTGAGCTCAGTTTAGCAAATTTTAGGCCACCACAGCCTAAGGTTTAAGGAAGCCTGAGTTAAATCATTACCCTGGGTGGAAACTGCCACAAAACAAAAAAAGAGCTGAGTTTCTGGGGGTTGAGTTTTGGTTTCGTCTGAACAACAAACCCAAAACTGAAGATGACAAGGTTGTTTAAAAAGCTGCTCCTGAATTTGCAGCACAAGCACTGGGCCATGCTCAGCTCAAGAAAGAGTGAATTTTAATAAATTAATTCTGTTTATTCAGACCTCCAACTACTACAGATATGCTGGAAATCTTCTTGCCTGGTGAGATTTACTGGAAATACCATGAAAATATTCCATTTATTGTACTTGTTTTTATCACTTGTGATCTTACTCAAACCCAAAAATCAAAAATTGCTGTGCTGAAATGGCAGATGCCATTTTTAAAGCCTGCTAATCTCAAGGTTTTATTGCTTGGCATGATTTTCTAGGTTTGTTTTTATTTTATTTGAGAGGGCAAAAAAAAAGAGAGGGGAGCACAGAAATTGCTAATGAGCATAATTATGTGCTGCCCAGACTGAAAATGCCATCATGGCTTGCATGGCTTGGGGGAAGATTCCAAAATATTCCAAAATATTCCAAAATATTCCACCTTGTGACTCTGACAGAAGTGGAAACACACTTAGCAGGGGTTTTTAGCTGCCTGCCAGCTTCATGTGTAATTAGTTAAAATAATAAGGGCTGATCAGTTAAAAAAACTGGCACTGATTTAAAATAAAAAGATGTCGAGTCCACTCAGTCTGCACTCTACAAAAACAAAATTCTGCCAGCAGCTTCCTTGAAACAAATCCTTTTAAAATATCAACAGTAATGTGATACACCAGATCTAACAGAGAAGAGAGAAATTTCACTTCTGTATTTTTACTGCTCCCTAAATGAGACTCCTAAATGGAGATATTCACCATAAACCTGATAACCAGGTGCTGATAACCAATACTGCTGATAATCAATAACCATATTGCTGATAACCAATACTGCTGATAATCCATAACCATATTGCTGATAACCAATACTGCAGATAATCAATAACCATATTGCTGATAACCAATTTTTAATGGGGATAAAAGGAGATTATCTCATTTTAGTTTATGGTGAATTTCACTTATAACCTTATAACCTGCTTATAACCTGATAACCAGGTGCTGATAACCAATACTGCTGATAATCCATAACCATATTGCTGATAACCAGTTTTTGGTGGGGATAAAATGAGATATTCACCATGAACTAAAAGGAGATATTCACCATAAACCTGATAACCAGGTGTTGATAATGTGCTCATAACCTGATAACCAGGTGTTGATAACCAATACTGCTGATAATCAATAACCATATTTCTGATAACTAATTTTTGGTGGGGATAAAATGAGATATTCCCCATAAAGTAAAAGGAGATATTCACCATAAACCTGTGCTCATAACCTGATAACCAGGTGTTGATAACCAATACTGCTGATAATCAATAACCATATTGCTGATAACCAATTTTTGAAGGTGATAAAAAGAGATATTCACCTTAAACTAAAAGGAGATATTCACCATAAACCTGTGCTTACAACCTGATAACCAGGTGCTGATAAGCAATACTGCTGATAATCCATAACCATATTGCTGATGACCAATTTTTGATGGGGATAAAATTAGATATTCACCATAAAGTAAAAGGAGATATTCACCATAAACCTGTGCTTTCAACCTGAAAACCAGGTGTTGATAACCAATACTGCTGATAATTAATAACCATATTGCTGATAACCAATTTTTGATGGCGATAAAAAGAGATATTCACCTTAAACCAAAAGGAGATATTCACCATAAACCTGTGCTCATAACCTGATAACCAAGTGTTGATAACCAATACTGCTGATAATCCATAACCATATTGCTGATAACCAATTTTTGGTGGGGAATTTGGTGTTGCAGCTCCTCCCATGCTTCTCTGGGTGCTCTGTCCCCCACAAAAAGTGGGAAGGTGAGCTGTGAAAAGTAGGATTTTTTTTTTAAATTTTGGATTTATTATAGCAAATCTACAATTATTTATTATGATATATATTTATATATATTACATATTATATATTATATATTATATATTATATATTATATATTATATATTATATATTATGTATTATATAATATATAATATATAATATATATTATGTATTATGTATTATGTATTATATGATATATGTTATATATTATATGTTTTTTATTATAGGTTATATATTATATATTATATATTATATATTATATATTATACATTATACATTATATATTATATGGAAACATGCCCTGCTTATAACCCAGAGTAAATAAGAAGCGATGAGAGCTTTTGAAATGAAATATATAAATGAATATATATATATTTAATATGAATATATAAATAAATATATATATATATTTATATTATATATATTTTATATTATAATTATATAGAATATATTATATATGTATTTTTATATTTTTTATTTATATATATATTTATATATTTTTTTATATATCAACCCAGCCAGTTTATACATCTACCCAAGGTAAGAAATTCCAAATAATGAACGGGGAAAAAAACAGAAATAAAAATTGCTTGGATCCAGGATCTGTCTGTGCTCCATTTTGCTGCTGTGCAGAAACAGGGAGTCTCTGTGGCCGCGGGGCTCTTTGCTCCGGGAGGAAGATGGATTACGTGGCTCGGCCCTCTTGGCAAGGAAACACCCGGCCCCCACATGTCAGCAGAGGAATCCTCATCACCACTCATGTAAAATCTAATCCCTGCCTGTCATGACAGTCTCCAAAACATGGAGCACTCCCTGAACCACGGCCAATTTTTCCCTCCAGGAGCAGCACTCCCTGCTCCCTGCCTCAGCGTAGGAATATTCCCATTTTTAATGGGGAGATTTAGAGCTGAGAGGGGCTGCAAGGCAGTGGGAATCCCATGGGGTTCTTTTGGAGGGCTGACACTCGAAACTCAGAGGTTTTTTCCACCTCTCCCAGGGGAATTCCCAAAAAGGCAGGAGCGTTTCCCCCCAGCCTCATTTCGGGACGTGTGAGTGAAATCCAGGACACAATGGATGGATGGGGCTGCTGTAAAGAAGCCTTTGTCCGGAATTCCTGCAGCACTAAGTCCTCCCAGAAACTGGATCTGCAGAGAGCAGCACGAATCTATCAGGATGTGTGGTGAGCAGGACAAATGTGGCTGGGCATAAGCAGCTGCAGGGCTGCAGACGTGTGCCCTGATGGGAGGTGAGTGCTGCCTGAATTGCTGCTCTGCTCCCGAGGCACCTGCTGAAATAAAATACAGCCCAGGAGCACCAGGGGCTGGGCTGGGCTGGAGATCCTCAGGGGCACGTGGGTGTCTGAGCATGAAATCATGGGAATTGGGGTTTTTCCAGGTAATCTGTGGATGTTGTTGGGTTCCCACCTAAAGAGGGCTTGAGGAGGAGAGGATCCAAGGCAAGACATGGATGCTCTTCAAAACAAGAAGAAAAAATCTCCAGATGTGCCAGGGAATGCTCAGGTTGGACACCAGGAGGAATTTCCTCATAGGAGCATGTGAGTGTTTGAGCATGAAATCATGTGAATTGGTTTTTTTTCCAGGTAATCTGTGGATGTTTTTGGGTTCCCACCTAAAGAGGGCTTGAAGAGGAGAGGATCCAAGGCAAGACATGGATGCTCTTCAAAACAAGAAGAAAAAATCTCCAGATGTGCCAGGGAATGCTCAGGTTGGGCACGAGGAAGAATTTCCTCATGGGAATGTCTGAGCATGAAATCACAGGAATTGGGTTTTATTCCACGTAATCTGAGGGTGCTGTTGGGTTTCCACCAAGAGCCTGGGGCTGGAGGAGGAGAGGATCCAAGGCAAGGCATGGATGCTCTTCAAATCGAGAGGAAAAAACCTCCAGATGTGCCAAGGAAGGGTTGGACACCAGGAGGAATTTCCCCATGGGAGCACGTGGGTGTCTGAACACCAAAATCATGGGAATTGGGGTTTTTTCCAGGTAATCTGAAGGTTCAGCTGTTGGGTTCCCACCAAAAGAGGGCTTGAAGAGGAGAGGATCCAAGGCAAGAGGTGGATGCTCTTGAAAACAAGGGGGAAATCATCCAGATGTGCCAGGGAATGCTCAGGTTGGACACGAGGAGGAATTTCCTCATAGGAGCATGTGAGTGTTTGAGCATGAAATCATGGGAATTGGGGATTTTTCTGGGTAATCTGTGGATGTTTTTGGGTTCCCACCAAAAAAGGGCTGGAGGAGGAGAGGATCCAAGGCAAGGCATGGATGCTCTCCAAAAGGAGAGGAAAATACCTTCAGATGTGCCAGGGAATGCTCAGGTTGGACACCAGGAGGAATTTCCTCATGGGAGTGTCTGAGCACCAAATCATGGGAATTGTTTTTTTCCCAGGTAATCTGTGGATGTTTTTGGGTTCCCACCAAAAGAGGACTTGAAGAGGAGAGGATCCAAGGCAAGACATGGATGCTCTTGAAAACAAGGGGGAAAACATCCAGATGTGCCAGGGAATGCTCACGAGGAGGAATTGGGTTGGACACAAGGAAAAGGGAAAAGAGTTGGACACAAGGAGGAATTTCCCCATGGGAGTATCTGAGCACCAAATCATGGGAATTGGGGTTTTTTCCAGGTAATCTGAGGGTGCTGTTGGGTTTCCACCAAGAGCCTGGGGCTGGAGGAGGAGAGGATCCAAGGCAAGGCACGGATCCTATTCAAAAGGAGGGACAAAAACCTCCAGATGTACCAGGGAATGCTCAGGTTGGATATCAGAAGGAATTTCCCCATGGGAGCACATGGGTGTCTGAACACCAAAATTATGGGAATTGGGGTTTTTTTCCAGGTGATCTGAGGGTGCTGGTGGGTTCCCACCAAAAGAAGGCTGGAGGAGGAGAGGATCCAAGGCAAGGCATGGATGCTCTTCACAAGGAGAGGAAAAAACCTCCAGATGTGCCAAGGAAGGGTTGGACACCAGGAGGAATTTCCCCATGGGAGTGTCTGAGCACCAAATCATGGGAATTGGGGTTTTTCCCGGTTATCTGTGGATGTTTTTTGGGTTCCTACCAAGAGCCTGGGGCTGGAGGAGGAAAGGAACCAAGGCAAGGCATGGATGCTCTTCAAAAAAAGAGGAAAAAAACCTTCAGATGTACCAGGTTGGACACCAGGAGGAATTTCCTCATGGAAAGGTGTCACCTCCAAGACATCTCCAGGGATGGACACTCCAACCCTTGTGGGCAGCTCCTTCCATCATTTCCCAACCCTTTCCATGGGGAAATTCCTGCTGGTGTCCAGCCTGAGCCTCCCTGGCAAGTTCTGCTGTGTATTCCAGATTTCCTGCATTTCCCAAGCAGGCCTTGGGAAGAGCTGCCCAGGGAGGTTTGGAGTCTCCATCCCTGGAGGTGCCCAAGGAGTTCCTGGAGGTGGCACTGAGAGCTCTGGGCTGGGGACAAGGTGGGCACCAGGCACAGCTGAGATCCTGGAGGTCATTTCCAGCCTTAATCCTGCGGTTCTGGGGCAGAATCTGAATTTTCCAAGTGCTGCTGGATAAATGTGGGTACCACAAGCAGCATTTGGATACTTTGATCCAGTTTCAAGTTGTTTGAACAGGCAGGAAAGTTCTGGAGAGGTATTTGGTATTTCCTGGTCACTTTGGCATCTCCTGCTCCACTCAGAGCTGGAAAATTCACAGAAAAACCTGGACACAGAAACACCAGAGGGGAAAATAACTTTATTCTTCTTTGCTTCATAGGTAGAGGGTGAATTTCTGAGGGTGTTACAGCACTGCTGGAAAAGAAGATTCTCCCATCAGTGCCCTGCACTGAGCACGAGTTCCATGGCCCTGGAATCATTCTGGGTTCTGGTTTCCATCCCCTCTGGCTGAGCATTAACACTGGATATTCCAAACCCACCAAAAGTTTCAGATAAACCAAATTATCTGGAATTAAACAGGTACCACTTAGGAAAAGAGTAAAACAGAAGAAAAAAGAAGTGAAGCCCAAGCTGGGATTGCAAGTTTTTTACTCCTTAGTGTTAATCTTCCTCTTAATGAGGCTGAAAACCCACTCAGCCTCAGGAGCTTGCTCAGCAGGCAGAGAGAAGAGGCAAAACCATTCCTAACTGTGATTTTTAGCAATATTTTTTGTTGAGAGTGTCAGAAGTGTAAGATTACCGTGCCATCTGAAGAATTATTATTATTTTTTATTATTATTATTATTATTATTATTATTATTATTATTATTATTATTATTATTATTACTATTGTTATCCTAATTGCTAAAACAAGAGAAACACCCAGAAAAGGTGAGAGCATCTTGCTGTCCCTGGATTTTTTCAATTTCCTTCATGGGAAAAGCTTTTAAGAACTCCTAGTCAGGGTCAGCTTTTGTTACTCCAAACAATTTATTACCTGTCCATAGCCACATATTTAGATCCATATTGACAATACACAATTTTAAAAGGTGTTTAGAGGGGTTTATTCCATAAATTAAACATTGTTTCAGTGAGATAAATGAAATGTTTATAGAGTCACAGGGATATTGGAAATAGAGCAATTGTTGGTGTGAAATTTGTGAGAAAGGGGGAAGGAAAAAGGGGGAAGGAAAAGGGGGAAGGAAAGGAAAAGGAAAGGAAAGGAAAGGAAAGGAAAGGAAAGGAAAGGAAAGGAAAGGAAAGGAAAGGAAAGGAAAGGAAAGGAAAGGAAAGGAAAGGAAAGGAAAGGAAAGGAAAGGAAAGGAAAGGAAAGGAAAGGAAAGGAAAGGAAAGGAAAGGAAAGGAAAGGAAAGGAAAAAGGGAAAATGTTTATTGGACTTCTGCTCAAAATTTCTTAATCCTGGCTGGCTGAATTTAAATGCTAAAAAGAGGAGTCTGAGTTCCCAAAATGCCAAAGTGGAAGTTTTATGTGAAGTGGATTTGTGAACTGAATTTCACCTACAAAGGTGAATTTTGTCTGAATGCTGCTGCATTGTTCTCCATGGAAAAAAAAAAGAAAAAATAACCTCACAACTGTACTTTAACTGCTTCAGTAGCCAACGAGTCAGGTCTTGCAAATAGGAAACAATTACTTGCACAGGTAATTATTGCTTTAGTTTGAATGTCAGCTAATATTTACTTTTCAACCAGCAGATTCTGATTCTTGCAGGAGGACAGGAGAAATTTGCTGTGGGCTCCTCTATTTATAGACCTACAGCATTTTTATGGCTTCTTAACATAGTCATGGAGCTGAATTTATTTTGTTCATTAATACTGGCTTTGCATCTCAGCGTATCTGTACAGGGTTTTTTTCCAAATGAAAAATTCATTTTTTGCTTGAAGCAACCTTGGATAAGGAAGGTCCCTGCCCATGGCAAGGGATGGAACTGGGTGGTTTTTTTAAGATGAACAGGGAAGTTTTTAAGCACAAAGAGTTGACAGTTTCTGATTCATACAGGTAAGGACAGAAGAGGCAAACGAGTTTCTGTAGGAATATATCACATTATTATGAACTGCCATGTGAATATATCACATTATTATGAACGGGTGGCACTTATTAGTCAGTGAGAAGGAACAAATTTCCAAGTTTTTGTTCCAAATGGCACAAAATTTGTGCCATTTCCAAGGCACAAATCAGCACCTAAATCAGGAATCCTAAAGCACCCAGTGCCATGAATCATCCTTCTTCCAAAGCTAAAAAATAAAACATACAAGCACTATTTGTGTTTTATATACATTCAGTTCCTGATTTTTCTTACATTATTATGTCTTAAAATGTCATAGAACAACCATGGCATTTAATCCATCATAAAAAAAACCAAAACCCCCTGTATTTAATGTTATTCTTAATGTAGCTGTTGCCTTATGGGCTGTACAAACATTAAAAAAAGAAAACAGTCATTCTGTGATAAGCACAACAGGAAATTGGAGGTTGCTGCTGATGAAACTGATATCCAGCTGGTAATCTGAGCAATGAAGTCACTAAAGCTTTCCTGCACTATAAATTTTATTTCCTGAGATGTATTTAATGTTTTTGTTAGATTTTTTTGGGGGGGATAGTGCACACTGGGGTCTTTTCATTTTAGAGTCATCACCGTGATTTTGTGGGGTGATAAAATAATAGCTGTGATAAAAAAAAATACATAATGTGGGGGCAGAAATGTGAAGTTTGCTGGTGTTTTAGTTCAGAATTTCCATGCAACAGGGGCTGTTGTGAGGCAGCAGCCAGGAGCTAAAAGGAGGAGGGGGTTTGAGCAGTGCCCACTCTTTACAAAGGCTGCTTAGTAACCCCCAGCCCGTTGCCTCCAAGCTCCAAGCTTGCTGTTTATTCAGCTATTTCATTAAAAACCAGCAAAAAAGCCCTTCTGGAGAGGGGCAAGGAGAGAAAGCAGCAGCCAGAGAAGGGGAAATGGAATTCCAGGGCACTGAGGCCTTTCCTCCAAGTGGACACAGTGAAAGTCACGGGGATTTTGTGAGCTGCTGTTACCCTAAAGCTGTGGCAGCCATTCCCTGGGGCCTGAGAGCATTTATTAATTTGGTTTCTACTCAAACGAGCTTCTGAGAGGGGAATCATCTCATCAGTCCAAGCAGCTGGAGTGCTGCTGGATTTCAGGAATTTACAAATCCCAGAATCCCAAATCCCCGGGGCTGGCACAGCCCTGCCAGCCCATGCAGTGCCAGCTGTGCCCCATGGGCACCTTGTCCCCAGCCCAGAGCACTCAGTGCCACCTGCAGGGGACACCTGCAGGGATGGGCACTGCAAAGCTCCCTGGGCAGCCCCTGCCAAGGCCTGAGCTCCCTTTCCATGGGCAAATTCCTGCTGCTGGCCCAGCTGAGCCTGCCCTGGCCCAGCCTGAGGCCGTTCCCTCTGCTCCTGTCCCTGTTCCCTGGGAGCACAGCCCGACCCCCCCGGCTGTGCCCTCCTGGCAGGGACTTGTGCAGAGCCACAAGGGCCCCCTGAGCCTCCTTTGCTCCAGCCTCAGCCCCTGCCCAGCTCCTCAGGGATTCTCCAGCCCCTTCCCAGCTCCTCAGGGATTCTCCAGCCCCTTCCCAGCTCCTTACAGAATCCCTGGTGCTGGCAAAGCCCTGCCAGCCCATGCAGTGCCAGCTGTGCCCCGTGGGCACCTTGTCCCCAGCCCAGAGCACTCAGTGCCACCTGCAGGGGACACCTGCAGGGATGGGCACTGCAAAGCTCCCTGGGCAGCCCCTGCCAAGGCCTGGGCTCCCTTTCCATGGGCAAATTCCTGCTGCTGTCCACCAGACTTTGTCCCAGTGGTCACATCTGGTTTGGCTGCTTTACAAAGGGTGGTTTGAATCACTTCAGTCTGGGCAGAGAAGCTTTGGAAGTTTTGTTCTCCAGTGCTACTGAGAGCCAGACTCAGATGGAGAATTGGGATTTTCAAATTCTCTGGGCAGGGACACCTCCCACTGTCCCAGGCTGCTCCAGCCCCAGTGTCCAGCCTGGCCTTGGGCACTGCCAGGGATCCAGGCATGGAATTCCATCCCAGCCCTTCCCACCCTGCCAGGGAACAATTCCTCATTTCCAATATCCAACCTAAATTTCCCTCCTTTCAGTTTGAACACATAAAGTTCTGGAACTCATCACTGCCAGTCTCCAACAGGAGCCCAGGGTGACAGCAGGTACTGCCCTGAGGAAAGAGCAGAGATGGACTCCAAACATCCTCTGGGGCAGAGAGGGAAATCAGCTGTCCAGAAAACTCGAGGGACACAGTTTTGTCCATTTTCTTTTGAATGAGTTTATTTTAAAGTCAAAGAAAGCTGTTAGGGAAGAAACTTTCCCTGGGGGCTGGGGAGGAATTGGCTCCCACAGAAGGAAACTTGAGGAAAGAGGAGTGGAATGGAAGAACTCAGAACCAAGGGGAAGGAAAACCAGCAAAATACAAACAATGAGAGGGTGGGCAGGGGCTGGGATGGAATTCCCAGAGCAGCTGTGGAGCCCCTGGATCCCTGGCAGTGCCCAAGGCCGGGCTGGACACTGGGGCTGGAGCAGCCTGGGACAGTGGGAGGTGTCCCTGCCACGGCAGGGGTGGCACTGGATGGGCTCCCAAACCATTCTATAATTCTATAATTCTATTATTTCTGTGGTCAGAAACTTCATCGGACCAATCTCCCAGGAAATTGGTTTAAGGTAGTGTAAAGGATCCTTCTGGAAATTTTGGTAGAAACCAAAGGAATGGGAAATGGAGTAGATTAGACTCAGATGTGAGTTCTTTTCACAGGTCTGAAACACAAATTAAAAACTGGATCAGGGTCTTCCAGATGAGCACAGAAACTCAGCATGACCATGCAGTGATGAAGTCAGAGAGGCCAAGGCACAAAATAAATGCAGTTTTGGGAAACCAAAAATATTGGATGCAGAAAAACACGGGAGATGCTCACTTTGATCCCTGTCCTGAGGCAATGTCCAGCCCCAATAATTGAACAGAGAATCAGTTTGCTTCACCAACCTGAAGACACCAAATTACACCTGGAACTCTGTAAAAATCCATTTCCTCTTGCCAAAACCTCTCAGCCATTTCTGTGCCACAGGAGGAGGGCAGGAGAGGATGGAACACAGACTCAAGACCCTGCCAGGGCACAAAATGTCTGATAATTCCCAGAACAGGGCACAGAATCACTGTGGTGTTGTTGGTAGCAGAGGGGAAATAGTTCTGGAGGGTTCCAGTAGCAGATGGGCTTGTGTCTTGGTTTGAAAAGCCAGGTGTGTGCTGAGGAAGGCAGGAGCCTCCCTTGGAATGGAAAATGTAAAGCCCCTCCTCAGAATTATTATAATTTGAAATTAAGGGGCTCTCAAGCAAAGATATGGGAATAGGAATAACAGTTCTTTACTAGAGAAGAAAAGAAAAATAAAATAAAAATGCAGTAATGCAAACCAGCATTGCCAGAGTCAGCCCATGCCCTGTCCCCTGTGTGCCAGGGTGGTGTCCCAGCCCCATGCCAGGGGGGCTCAGCCCTCCTGCAGTGCCAGCTGTGGCTCTGCTGGAGCAGGGATCCTGCACAAGGGGGGAGTTTTCCTCTGCAGCTCCAGGGCTGCTGCAGATGGGCCTGGGCTCCCTCTGGCCATGCAGGGCAGCAGAAAGCTGCTCCTCTGGCAGTGCAGGGGGCAAAGGCTGCTGTGCTGTGCCAGGCTCAGCTTGGATCCAGGTGGGAATGCTTGGCTCCTGCCCTGGGCACAGCATCTCCCCATGGGATGGGGGAATGGGATCAGCCCTGCAGGGACACTCAGTGGCCATGGACAGCAGAGATCTCCTGGAGGGAGGATTGGCTGTGGGAGAGAGAAAGGAAAAACTGCCCCATGGACAGCAGAGAGCTGCCCCAGCTCTGACAGATGGAAAGAGCTCTTATCTTACTTATCTTACAATGCAGGACAATCTCCCAGAGGATGGGGCTGTGGAAAGGCAAAAAATGACAGAATTATGGAATCCTGGAATGGTTTGGGTTGGGAGGGAACTGAAAGATCATTTTGTCCCACCCCTGCCATGGCAGGGACACATCCCACTGTGCCAGGCTGCTCCAGCCCCAGTGTCCAACCTGGCCTTGGGCACTGCCAGGAGCAATTCCTTCCCAAAATCAGGAAAATATCCCAGCAGGAAAATATCATCAGGGGTTGGGTGTGAGCAGAGTCTGGATGTGGTCCACCCTGTCCAACACTGAAGGAGTCAATTAGAGAGAATTCAAAAAACAAGAAAAAAAAAGCATGTCAATAAGCAGAGATAAAGAAAGCAGGACCTGCAAAGAAAAATTTGAATGAATGGGAGAAGAAAACATGGAAATAAATCATGGGGGGAAAATAAGAATAAGCATAATAATCTGTTAAATATTTCACAGCTTTTAATTCGTTTACACAGGCCTGTTAGGCTTAGCAGGAATTTGAGATTTATTTCCAATTATTTCTTAAAAAACCTTCAAATCAGACCTATGTAACTGAGAGAACTTCCAAATTTTGAGGGGAAGATTTTGATTCAAATCTTTTGGAAGTTCTGCAGAAGAGAATGAGTTGGTTTTGCAAAACACAACTTTCATGGGAACCTCCAAATCTGTGGGGGGACAGGAGATTTTATTCCTCTCTGTGCTTCTAGGGTGAAGTCACAACATTAAAACTGAGTCTAACTTGGATGTCCAACATCTAAAACATCTAAAAACCAACTAAAAGTGTCCCTTTGGATGGTTTTTAGATGCTTTAGATAGTTTTTAGATGTTTATTCCTGTTTTCCCTCGTGGCTCAGGTCCAGCCCTGCGAATTTGGAGTGAAAAAAGCTTTAAAGAGCAGCTTTGGGCTCCTTTTGGGGGCTTTAGGCTCTTAACCCGGGCTGTTGTTCCTCTCAGTGACACAGGCAGAGGTCACCCGGCCCTTTTGTCACCCTGGCTGGAAAGGAGCAGGAGGCTGCAGTGCCCACAAAGGCCCTTTGTGCCCCAGCCCAGCCCCTGCAGCACTCCTGAGCCCCAGGCTGTGCCAGGCCCTGCCCAGATTTAATAAAGATATCATTTCTCCATCCCCTCCTAAAGTTCTAAACCTGCTCTGCCTTTCCCCTAATCCCAGCTCACAACAAGAATTAAGATCATTGGTAATTAACCAACGCTGAGCCCACTGTTCTAGTTAGTGAATTAGCTAAAAAATAATCTAAAAATTCCTAAAATATCTAATTAGCAAACCAAAGCCACTGCGACAGTGACAGATCCACTGCTGGGTTCTGTTTGCTGGGTCACACACACAAAAACCCAGATTTAATAAAGATATCATTTCTCTTCATCCCCTGTCAAAGTTCTAAACCTGCTCTGCCTTTCTGCTAATCCCAGCTCACAACAAGAATTAAGAGCTTTGGTAATTAACCAACGCTCCACCCACCATCTAGTTAGTGAATTAGCTAAAAAAGTAATCTAAAAATTACTAAAATATCTAATTAACAAAACAGTGTCAGAGCCACTGCTGGGTTCTGTTTGCTGGGTCACACACACAAAAACCCAGATTTAATAAAGATATCATTTCTCTCCATCCCCTCCTAAAGTTCTAAACCTGCTCTGCCTTTCTGCTAATCCCAGCTCACAACAAGAATTAAGAGCTTTGGTAATTAACCACCGTGCTAGTTAGTGAATTAGCTAAAAAATAATCTAAAAATTAGTAAAATATCTAATTAGCAAACCAAAACCTTCAGGGGTGGTTTAAGACGGACTGGGATGTTCCAACCAATGCATGGTGGCTGCAGTGGGAGAAATTGGGTAATTTACACAAGTATATTAATTAAAAGCTCTGAAATATTTAATTTATTTTATTATGCTTATTAGAATTAGAATTATATTTATTATAACTATATTATTATATTGAAAGTATTCTATTATAATGTATATATAATTATAATAAAATTGTATAGCATAAAATAATTTCATATTATTGGAATATTATCATAGGATATTATCATACTATATGATGATATCATAAGATTCGAATAATATTATATTATTTTCATTATACTATAATAATACTATAATAATATAATATAATATAATGTTATAATATAATGTTATAATATAATGTTATAATATAATATAATATAATATAATATAATATAATATAATATAATATAATATAATATATTATCTTCATTATGTTTATTATATGTACTATATTATATGTATTATATTAATTAATATATTATATTAAATATCTATTAAGTGAATATTTTAATTAATTTTGAATTTTATTTTTCATATGCGAAATATATTCTAGATATATTTAATTTTATATTTCCTATATTTAATATATTTAATTTATATATTTAATTTATATTTAATATATTGTATTAAATATGTAATTGTATTTTATTTATTGTATTTTATTTAAGATATTATTTTGCTTATTCCTATTTTTTCCCCATGATATTATTTCCATGTTTTCTTCTCCCATTAATTCAAACTTTTCTTGGCAAACCCTGATCATTTTCAGGCTCTACATGAGCAGATTTCTCATCCATGAATGATCTGAGCAGTGCAAGAACTTCACCAGAAAAAAGGAATAAATCTCCACAGAACATTCTGCTTCCCTAAGCAAATCCTCAGTGCAGAATGCAACACAATCCCTTCAAAATGCTGGAAAATATCTTGGCAATCAGACAAAATACTGATTAAAAAAGCACATCTGTAGGTTAAATTATTGCTGATTTATTTATGAGTGATGCCTGACCAAGCTTTTAAAAAATTAAACAAATCAGGTTTTAAATGAATAAATTAATTTAAAATTAAATTAATTATTATTAATTAAATAAATATTAAATAGTATCAATTTAAAATTAAATCTATTGATTTAATTAATAAATTAAATAAAATTATTAAATTTTTATTAATAATAATTAATACATTAAAAATCAGAGTGCATCTTGTGGACATTTTTCAAATTATCCCATTTTTTTCTCCCCTTTAAAATTTTCTACATGGCCCATTGCAAAAGAGAGAATTTGTGGACATTTCTCAAATTATCCCATTTTTTTCTCCCCTCTAAAATTTTTTACATGGCCCATTGCAAAAGAGAGAATCTTGTGGACATTTCTCAAATTATCCAATTTTTTCTCCCCTCTAAAATTTTTTTCATGGCCCATTGCAAAAGAGAGAATTTTGTGCACATTTCTCAAATTATCCATTTTTTTCTCCCCTTTAAATTTTTTTTTTAGTTCTCCTTAACAGGAATTTTTCTTCCTTGTAAAGGATCAAAGAGCTGGATGAGACAATTCTGAGTCTCCACTTAAATTTCAATTTTAGGACCTCTAAGAATTGTGCTCATCAAACTCCAGACCTTCCACTCCCTGGTTTTTCTGGTGCAGAAAGAGGATTTTTTGGGTTTTTTTTGAGTTTTCTTGTACATATTTCTGTCATTACAAGCTGTAAACTCGGGTGTCAGAGCATCATGAGCCAACCTCAATGAATTTATCATTGAAAATACAAAATTTTGCTGCCGTTTCTGTTCTTTACTTTTATATTTGAGGAGAATTTCATCTCCAGCTTGGAGCAATGAAATCAATGAATGCTCCCCTCGTGAGCCAGGAGGAGAAATTCCATTTTTCCATCTGCTCAAACTCACAGGGAAAAGTTGCTGATGGGATTTATTTTGCCCATGATGCACTCACTTTTTACCCACTGATGCACTCTGATTTTTGATTTATCAATTACTATGAATTATTATTTAATTCATAGTAGTTATTTATTTATTTATTTATTTTTATTTATTTATTTATTTATTTATTTATTTATTTATTTATTTATTTAATTCATAGCATTTATTTAATTTTTTTATTTAATAAAATTTTGCTCAGGCATCGCTCATAATGGGATTTTTTTGCCCCCACCCAGCTGTCCCCAATTCCTGATTGCTGCACCCCTTTCAAGGTTCATATTTATTTATTAAAATGCTCTCAGGTCAATATTCTGCAAGCCTGGAATCCCAGGCAGGATTTTGCTGGAAATTATTGACATGATGCTCATAATGGGATTTTTTTGCCCCACCCAGCTGTCCCCAATTCCTGATTGCTGCTCCTTTTTCCTGTGCCCAATTTTGGATTCCCTTGCATTGACTTTCCACAAAAGTCACCCCTGGCTCAATGTCCAAAGGTTCATATTTATTTATTAAAATGCTCTCAGGTCAATATTCTGCAGGCCTGGAATCCCAGGCAGGATTTTGCTGGAAATTATTGACATTATGCTCAATAGTGTGATCCTGACAGCAAATTTATTGCAGCTTAGAACACCCTGTCAAATCCTGATTTTTTGATTTTTTTTTTTGTGGAATTGAAGGGCAAAACTCACCCTTGGACAAGAACATTTCACCCTGAGGCTCAGCAGGGTTTGCACAGACCCAATTTTTCCCCCTGTTCACCTGATTTTCTATATTTATTTATTTTTCCACTCAACCACATCCAACTTTTTGGGATTCCTGGATGCTGTAGAAGGAATCCATGGGTGCACCTCCAGTTTTATGACCCCAAAATGAATATTTGGCTGTGTTTGGTTCAGATCTTAAAAAGTTCCATCATGTACAGTAATCATCATCATCATCATCATCATGTGGGCAGCCCCTTCCCCAGTTCCTTCAGCCCTGACTTTTGCCCTTTTTTCCTGATTGATAAGTGACAGCTTTGCATTCTGGGCCTTGAAATATATATTTACAGTAGTCTAAGAAATTTGTCCTTAATCAGAGGAGGCTTGACTTGCCAGCACATCTTTAGAATATTATTGAGTAACTCATTAAAATGTTAATAGCTTCTGTCAGGATTTATTGATCCTGATGTCAGCTTTTCTCAGAATAAGAAATAAAGCTGATTTTTATCTCATCTTCACACCATGCTGAGTGATCAGGACTTAAATAGAATAATGAGAAGGGCTTGAGGAGAATAATCAGCATTTATCCAGCACTTGTGAATACAGACAGGGCCCTCCAGACACACAAGTGGATTTTCTGTGGGGAGCAGAAGGAAAATGAAGGGGACATTTTATCTGGAACATTCTGCCAAATTATTTTGTTTCTGAAGCAAAAAGAGAAGATGCAATAACATCAAATCTTTCTGTTCAATAAAACCAGATTTTTTTTCCCAGCTTAGTAAAATAAAATTCTGAATTCCCTTGCTGTTCAGTTTCTATTCCACTGAATTTCCAGAAAACAAAAACATTTGATGCTGTCAACATTTTTTGGGGGAATGTGTGGCACTGGGCAAAATCCTGACTGATCCAGGGAAGGAGAGGGAGGGGAAGGGATTTGTTTTCCAAAGGTGAATTTTTCTCATCTCAGGATCTTTCCCAGCAGGAGCAACAAGAGGAAAACAGCAAATCCCACCCTGAGCCCAGCAGAGGCTTGTCAAGGGTCAAGATGAATGAAAAAAATAAGAGAGAGGAATCTGTCTTTTATATCTTGTTTAAAAATTATGAACTCAGGACTCTCCTTGTGAGAGCATCGAGGGTGGCACAGCCTGAGCAGGATTTTAGCTCCTGGTGGGAGATTTGTTAATTCAAAAGGACTCTGATATAGAAAAATCAGTTTTTCTTCAATTATTCTGTTAAAAATTGATTTAAATATCTGCCTACAAGGCAATGCCCTCCGAGCCTGGCATGTGGGGACTTTCCTAAATGCCTGGATTGGGGCATTGAAAATGGGCTAAAAACCTTACCTGGCTGCAGGGAAAAGCCTAAAAATGTGAATGTCTGCAAGAAAAAAGGCTCAGCCTTCTGATACAAGAGATTCCTTCAAATCTTGTGCTCCTAGAGCACAGAAACTAAAATTAGAATTAGAAAAAAAGATAGAATTAGGGGAAAAAAAGTGGGTTTTTTGTAATTTATCTCTAAGGCAAAAGTTACAACCAAGAGGGTGAACTTCAAAAAATGTTGCAAAAATATAATAAGAATAAGAATAAGAATAAGAATAAGAATAAGAATAAGAATAAGAATAAGAATAAGAGGAGGAAGAAGAAGAAGAAGAAGAAGAAGAAGAAGAAGAAGAAGAAGAAGAAGAAGAAGAAGAAGAAGAAGAAGAGGAAGAAGAAGAAGAAGAAGAAGAAGAAGAAGAAGAAGAAGAAGAAGAAGAGGAGGAAGAAGAAGAAGAAAAAAAAGAAGAAGAAAAAGAAGAATAAGTATTTTTACTACTACTACTACTATTACTATTATTATTATTATAATTAATAATAATAATAGTAGTAGTAGTAATAATTTTTTAATTTTTTTTTATGACATCCTGAGAGAAGCTGGTTCCTAAATCAGAATTCCTTATGTGGATATTCTGAGCAGAGCCTGCAGTCAGGAAGGGTTTCTAGGAGTTAGAGCTGTGAGTGATATTGGTTTGGATTTATTCAACTTCACCTTTTCATCAGATTAGCCAACATTAGAGGACGATGAAATTTGGCCAAGCAGCCAGATGTCATCACGTGCTTAGTGCCTTTAATTCTGGCATTTCCAGAATTTGAGACTCAAACATGGAAAAACCCCAAAATGATGCCTCGTTTATGTGACTTGCAGCTCTGATTTTCATTAACACTTTTCCTGTGACACTTGCCAATAAATCCTGGGATTGCTTGCATTCCTTTAAAAAAGGAGGGAGGCAACAGCTGGGAGGATGCAGACCACAAATATTATTTGGTGTGTGATAAAGAGCATGAAATCCAGTTGAGTCCTTTATTTAACATCTTAATTTTTATGTATAAAGTGTGTAATTAATAATAATTTCTCAGAGAGGCATTCATATATTAAGAAATTCAATATGCCTACAAGTAATGATACATTTTTTGTGCAGTCCTGTTCAAAATTCAATATAAAAGTTGCTCATATATGGAAATGACTTTAGGAGCAAGGTCAGGGTTTTTATGGAGTGATTTGAGATTCCTCAGGATAAAAATGCCATCTAAATGTAAAGATACTGTTTGTTAGGCATTAGTGCTTTACAGACAGTAAATTTAATGGGGCTGATTTTCATTTACCTTTACAGTCAGATGAGGGATCTATTTTGGAAAAGTCACCACTGTGGGGAAAGAAAAACAATAGCCAGGAAATTGCTAATGTTAATGTGATGTAAAGTCAAGCAAGCATTTCCAATCTCGTTTAAACTTTGATTCAGGCAGGGCCTGGGACCTGCGCCTCATTTTAATCATCTCAGCAGTCCCAGCAGTGGGGAGACCACTGAAAATTAGGATTTTCTCTGCCTGCACAGAGGCCTCAGTCAACAGACTCCAAAATACATTAGCATTTCTCATCCCAACTTAATGGATGGATGGTCTTCTCCCAAAACACGGGCACGGAATGGAAATGTAATGGAGCAGAAAAACTTCCCTGGTGGAAGGAGATGGGGAGGGGGAGGCTCATCCCTGGAAAGAAAGAGGGAATCTCAAGGAAAATCCAGGTGAAGTGCTCTGAGTGATGCCTCAGGTTTGAGATTTTCTATTTTTCACGTTCTGTGCTGCTTCAGTGTGTGGGTCTGGGTTCACATTCTGGGATGGTGAGCTCTGTGCACAGAGCAGGGAGACAAAACAATTCCTGCTCCAGCTGGGCACCAAGGACAAATGATCCAAATCTCAGCCCAGGAGCACAAACCCCGTGGGCTGCAGAGAGAAAAACAAGCAGGGTGGGACTGCCTGGGCTAAAGCTGGGATGGGACAATGAACTGCAAGATGCAAATGGAGCAGAACTGATGCCAGGGACAGACCCCGTGCCCGGCCGTGCATTTTGGGGCCATTTTGGTTCATCTTGGGTGCAGCCCTGGCTGGGCTCTGGTGCTGCCCAAGGTGCATCCATGGAGGAGATGCTTTGAATAAATCCCTGCTTTATTCTTTAGTGTTGGGATCTCTAGCTGCTCAGAATGACCCCAAGAAGAGCTCAAAAGTCTCTTTTCCCAGCCTGGCACTTGAAGAAGGAGTCAGAGCTCTTCATTTCTCAGTCTCAACGTTGTTTATTTTATCTTATCTATAAAAATTTTTCTCCTGCCCTGCCAAGGTCTGTCCAGCAGGACAGTCCAGGTACTCTGCCTGCCCCTGGGGTGGTGTTATGTCTTCATACTAAAAACTACATATACAATATTTACAATTACTTTTTTACAATTACCTATGTTAGACAGTGAGCTTCTACTCTAAACCAATCTGTAAGTGCCAACATCACCCAGAAGATGGAGGCCAGGAAGAAGAAAGAGAAAGGCTGGACACACCCAGTTCCCTCCATCTTGCCCCCTGAACCCCCATTCCAGAAACCCCAAAATCTACTTTTCCACTCCATGATAACTTCACTATCATTCTACTTAAACTGTTGTGGCTTGCTGATCTTCATACAAGGTTGGTAATTTGCTCCATGGGCCATAATCAAACCCACAGGGGCATTTTGGGCTCTGTGCCAGGGTCTCTGAGCCCCCTGGCAGGGTCTGGGCTGCTCAGGACAGCCAGAGGGATGTGCTGGGTCCTGACACCTCAGCTCTGTCCAGCCTCTGCTCTGGGCCAGCACTCACAAGGCATCAGAACAAGATGCCCACACTCTTCCTCAACCTGGAGAAACACCTAAAATAAGAGGGAAATTATTTCTCCCAGAGGTTTCTCTGCCTTCTCCTACCCCCAGGATGTGTGTTATTGTGGGAGCTCAGCACATCGCTCCTAACGTCCAGAATCACCGAGAAAACCCATGGGGGGCTCGGAGGTCCTGGAATGTTCCAGGCATTCCTGGTGGCTGGACTTTGACCCTTCTGAGGGTGTGTGTGAGGACATGAGAATGAGCACAGCTTGAGTGGTGGAGGGATTATGTATTCTCAGGATGAAATATGGATTTTGGGATTTTGGTACAGGGGGGTTATATCTTGGTACAGGGGGGTTATGGAGACAAGATGGAGGAATCAGGGCGTGTCTCGTGCTTCTTCTTTCTTCTTCTTGTCTCCATCTTCTGTGGTGGTGCTGGCACTGGGGGATTGGTTTGTGGTGAAGGTGCACTTGTTAACAAGGGTGAAAGGTATTGGGGATAAAAGGTAAATATGATGTATGGAGTTTTTATTATAAAAGGACACGACTGCCCCGAGGGTGGTCAGAGCGCCCTTGGCTGCCTTGTGGGTCAGATCCCAGCTGGCAGAGAGGAAAACTCTGTGAGATAAAAATAATAAACAATTTGAAGACGGAAGCATTGAAGAGTCCAGACCCGTCCTTTGAACCATGGCTGCCCCGAACCATCCTGTGTGTGCCTGAGCAGGGACAGCAGCCGGGTCGGGCATCTTATCCTCCACAGAATCCCAGAGCCAGCCAAGCTGCAGGGGACCCACAAGGATCATCCTCTGTGTCAGCAATAAATAAATAATTTCATCAAAGCACTCCCTGCAAACAGAGGCTCCCTCAGAGCTGCCTCCCTCTCAATGGTGCCATTCAAATTATCTTTATTATTGGGCATTTTCAGGATTAATCTTGCCAGAGAGCTGCTTGGAGTGTCTGCTGAAGAACAATGTCCCCTTGTGCCCTGGGTTTCAAAATAAAGCGCCCATTCTGGATTTCAGAGTGTGTTTATAAATAAGACACGCTCACAGTCCATATTTTGCACTTTCAGTTTTTAAGTGCTGTGTGATCTCGAATTTGATGGGCTTTGGGTTTTTTCCCAAACACAAAGATCAGAAAGAGCCATTTGGTGCTGTTTCCAAAGTAATGATGTGCAACTCAGTGTTCTGCACGAGCGGGGATATTTTTATATATTGTGAAAATGTGTTTATCCTTCAGGCTTTGAAAGGCTGCTCACAACAGGAAATATTTACACAATCCTCCAGGCATCTGCACTCTTTTGAAGAAATCATGAAAATAAAATTTCTTCTGACACTCAGGGACTTGAAGAACTGTTGTGTGCTTTGGGGCCTCTTGGAAGCTTCTTTTTCCCCTTAAAATTGGCAAGATGTATTTAGTTAGCTTGTTTATATATATATAATATATAAAAATATATATAAAATAAATATATATAATATAATATATATATTTGTTTTATATATTTATAAAAAATATAAATATAATATAAATATATAAAAATATAAAATAAATAAAATTTATATAAATATATATAATATAATATATGTTTCTTTTATATATTCTAAATATATAAAATATAAATATCTATATATTGATATATATAGATATATATAGATATATATAGATATATAAAAATATATAGATATATTTATATATTTATTTATATTTTATCTATGTTTATGTTTATATTAGATAGATGACTGATAGATAGATAGATAGATAGATAATGTATTTATGTATTTCCCTAATAGAAAATAAGGATTGGATGTGATTATGGCTTAAAGAGGGGCCTGAAAAATGTTATAAATATCTTCCTGCATGATTCGGGACAATTTTGTAGATTTTAGAATTGGAAAGGATCATCACCATTTTCTCTTTCTTAAAAATATCTCTGGATCTCCAGGCCTTGGGGTGCCACACCCCTGTGACTTGTCTGTGTTTTACTTTGTGGGATTTGGATGAAATTCCACTTTCAAGGCCTCAAATTACTGGAAATTGATCATATTCAGTGGTGAAAGTATTCCTTGCTTGATCTCACAGTAAGAACTTTAGAAATCACAGACAAATATATTTATTTGGAATTTGATGGGGTACAAAACACACCCTGAATAAAAGAATGCAGGAGCACTTTAGACCTGTTCTTTTCCAGGCTTGCACAGAAAATCCAATTTGGAATATCTGGATAGAAGCAGTTAAAATGTTTCTTTGGGGTGTTATTGATGGAAGAGTCTGGTCCAGTGTCCTCACCAGCAGTGCACAAATTTTTGTTCTTGTCAGCTCCCCATGTCCATGGAACTAAAAAATTAATAAATAAAAATAATAGAAATAAATAAATAAATTTAAAAATAATTATAAAAATTAAAATAATAAAAATAAAATAGAAATTAAAATAAAAAATAATGATAAAATAAAAATAAAATAAAAATTTAAATAGTGATAATAAAAAATTAAAATTAAAATTAAATAATAAACAAAGAAAATTCAAGTCTCCTCAGTTTAAATGCTAAAATAAATCTTTGCCTTCAATCAGTAATTTACTCATCTTGATTCTGTATGAATCTGACTCACAAGAGCCTTGAGCAACCACACCAGAAAAAGAAATGCTGATAAATATTCAGCTGACCATGGCCTGGCCCACGTGGCCTGGCAATCATTCACCCCCAGCCCAGCTTCACAGCCAACAAAGAATTTTCCAAGAGAACTTAAAAACAGTTTGCCAGCAAAGAGCGTGAGCATTGAGATTTCACAGAACACAATTAGAGTTGTGAAAATGCTCCATCATAAAAATATTGCAAATTTTTAAAATTTCATCTCCTTTAGCTAAAATTTGCTTTGGAAGTTTTCCACTTCCCATCTGATCCAAAAGGTTGGATTTTAAGTTATTTAAAGTGACAAAAGTAGAAGGTCTAAAGGGGCAGCAGGAACAAACCAAACACCTTGAGAGCAGAGGGAATTTCTCTTTGGAGAGGAACATTTCCCAGGGAATGTGTGGGATGAACAATTACACTGCAAAATTTCAATCCCTGCAAAATTTGCTGGAAAAATTGCTGGAGAAGCCTGTGAAACACAACTGGATGTGTTCTGGCAGTGATGGCCTGGGCAGAGGGCAGAGTTGGGTGCTTTGTGCCTGAAAACCCCTGGAGATTCTGTGCCCGTGACCTGGAGTCCCTCAGAGCAGAGATCCTGAAGGGATCCGTGGGAAACCTCCCTGAGACCCCTAAAAATTTCTGAATTGAGAGACCAATGGGACTTGTGGTTTTTGGTCTTCAGGTTGTTGTTTATTTTTTCCTTACCAAAAGCTCAGCATGCTGTCTGCACTCCAGACTGAGAGTGTGAAGAGAAAGGCACCAAAAGTCACCAGACACGCAGGTTCAAGGCCTTTTAAAGCTATTTTGTCCAATTAACTCTTAGAATGTATTTTATTTCTACCTTTCTATCAATAACTAATTATTTGTCTGTTCACACAACATCTGCATTGTTGTTCTTTCTCACCAATCACCCTGTGCCCCCAACACTGCAGAAAATGGAGCAGATGAAGAACAAGAAGGAAATCAGACAAGGCCCAAAATCCTCCATCTTGTCTCCCATCCACCTCCACACCAAAAACCCAAAACTCTTGAGTTTTTCACCCTGTGATGAGCTCTGCCACTGTCTATTTCACAGATTCCAATCCATCCCAAAGGCTTGGAAGATTTCTCCATGGATGAAGGTTAAAAGCAGTGTTCTCCTGAGGGTCAGGTTAAAAGCAGCGTTCTCCTGGGGGTCAGGTTAAAAGCAGTGTTCTCCTGAGGGTCAGAACGTTTCAAAACAAGCAGAGAAATCTTCCCTGTGCCCTGGGTTCCAGCATTCTATTCATCCAATTATTTAGGATGAATTCCCTGGAATTATTTCGGGTTCCAACAGGGATCCTAAATAATTCCCTGGAATTAAAAATTTCAAGGTCAGGTTGAAGGGAGCTCTGAGCACCTGGTGGAGTTGAAGATGTCCCTGCTCACTGCAGTGGGGACCTGATGACCTTTAAATGTCCCTTGGTTCTGTGGCACTCATCCCACCCAACGATCCACCCAAGCCACTAAAGGAATTTAATAAGACATTTTTAAAAACATTTCTCTGTCTCTTCACATTGCACAGATGAGCTGGGGGACAAACACAGACTCCTCAGGCTGCTTGGAGCACCCAAGCAGACAGAAACCATGCTGGAAAAAATCTGATGGGTTGATTTTTTCTTCCCCCCACCCCTGCATCCCATAAAAAGTGGTAATTGACATTTTAATGCATGACATGTCGCATTCCTTCATAACGCTGCCGTAATTGAATCCACGTGAAACCCGAGTGCTCTGGGTGACCCCGGAGTGTGCCACACACCTGGAAGCAGTGAAGTTCAATTAATATGTCATTGCTACTAATAACAGCTACTACTGAGAACCTCCAGCCAGTGGCTGCTCCAGGGGAAACAGTAATCCTTGGATTTAGGCAGATAATGTACAGTAAACACCAAGGAGCCATTGTTTACATGCAGTGCTGCTTTGGATCAGCACTTAAAATCTTGCTCTCTCTCTCTGTAATTTGCTGCTTTTTTTTCACTGAATTCCACCATTTAATTCACCCCCGTGCTGTGTTTGTCTGGCTTGGTGTGCAAAAATTTGCAGCTCCTAAAATAAAATCAGCTGAGGGCCATTAGTGGAGTGAATCAAACAGCGCCGAGACAAAGGCTCGTGCAATAAAAAGGGAGCATAAATCACACCCTGGCACAGAGAGAAAAAAAACTGTGATAAAAATGGCCTTAAGGATTTGATTTAATCTGTCAAAACCCAGGAAATTTAGAGTGGAGGGTTGAGAGTCCTTCTTTTGCTTGGATTGTTGTTAAAATGAAGTTATCAAAAGTCCTACATTGAGGAAATGGATGTGCACACACCAGGAGCCTGAATGTTCCCTTTTCATTTACTGATCCAGCAGTAAATTGAGGTTGAAATTTGGGAACTTTCCATGGGAGGAAAGGGTTGAAATTCTCCTTTTTATTTATTTCAACATCAGATTTGATGATTTCACTCAGTTGTGAACCTGTGTGTCCCAGGGTCTGAACCACAGAAATTATTAAACCACTTATCCAGTAAGGAATCAAAACTGATGGAGCTCTGAGCAACCTGGGCTGGTGGAAGGTGGATCTGGATGACCTTCAAGGTCCTCTCCAACCCAAAGCATTCTAGGATTGCTCCTGAATCCACAATTTCACTCAGGGTGAGACTCAATTTTCACTCAGTTGTGGTTCTGGAGACAACCTGTGTGTCCCAGGGGCTGAAGCTGAGAAATTATTAAACCACTCACCTGCAGCTGAGTCTTCAGCTTCTTTTTCTACCTCTGCCTCTGTCGAGGGTGGGATTGAAGCAATCAAGACAGCATTTCATGTTCAGACTCAAATGTTTGTTATTTCTTATCTATATTACAAGTCATGGCTTCTACAGCATTCTACTAACAAGGTACAAAACTGGCTACCCATCTTTCTCTGCAAGGCCTTTGAAGGATAAATGTCCAATTAACAAATGACACCTCAATTATTGTCACTTTTAACCCAATAACCAACCACCCATGCCCACAATGGGGACTTTTGTATCCAATGACACAAAACCACCCAAACCCATGGAGGAGAAGGTGAAGAAGGAGGAGGAGAAGGAGAAGGAGAAGGAGAAGGAGGAGGAGGAGGAGGAGGAGGAGGAGGAGGAGGAGGAGGAGGAGGAGGAGGAGGAGGAGGAGAAGGAGAAGGAGAAGGAGAAGAAGAAGAAGAAGAAGAAGAAGAAGAAGAAGAAGAAGAAGAAGAAGAAGAAGAAGAAGAAGAAGAAGAAGAAGGAGAAGAACAAGAACAGGAACAAGAACAAGAAAGTGAAAAAGGAGCAGCCTCCACCCCAAAACCTCCCTCTTGCTTTCTGTCTATTCCTGTATTCCAAACCCTGAAACTCTGAGTTTCCCACCCTGTGCTATCACACACTGCTATTCAAACTCCACACCCACAATCCCAGTTCTGTCATTCCATTTTGGAACCCTTCTCCTTGGCCTCAGGTCAAATATAATATTTTCTTGTGGGTCTGTTCCCTTCAGCACAGAAAGTTTAAAATTCTCAGCATCCAGGACTCCAACATTCCCCATTAGGGAATCAAAGCTGATGGAGCTCTGAGCACCCTGGGCAGGTGGAAGGTGGAACTGGACGACCTTTAAGGTCCCTTTCTGTGGGAAATGGATTTGTAGGGAATTCTCCAAGCCTGGCAGAAGGCTCACACAGTTTGTGCATCTGTGTGCAAACCTTGAGACAAGAAATGCTGACTGAGAAATGCCCTGGAACAGGACAGACATTGCTGAGAGAGAAATGGAGCTGGGAACAAGTTTCAAAGGATGGTTTTGTAAATAAGACTGGATAGTTTGGAGAAACAGAACTGTGAAAGATGCATTGCAGTGGGACACATGAGGGGTAATTTTAGATATTTGGTTTTATGGTATTTACAGCATGGTGTGGCTAAAGCTGATAGGCCAAGAAACATTTATAGTGTACTGTAATTAGGAAATAATTAGCTTCTGGTTGTGAATTACAACATCTGTATTGTCTCACCCTTCTCATGACACTGAAAATAGAATAAAAGTTTTTAAAACTCCTCTCAGTTGCCCCATCTCTGGGTCAGAAAAAGGTTTAATCCAACAGCATTCCAGGATTGCTCCTGAATCCACAATTTCCCCATCCTGGCTGGGATTATGGAGGAGAATATCGAATTTCAAACATTCCATCACCTGGAAAGGAGTGAAAACACTGAAGACCAGGGCGGTGATTCATGAGGAGCTTGGCCTCTTCACAGAACCCCTGTTTGCAGCATCAGACCTGTGAGATTTTCTTGGTGTCCAGGCAAATCTCAGGGGAGTTGTAGTTTCTGGCTGGGTAATCCCCAAAGATCCCAGTTTTTATTGAAAATGGGGTTGGATTTGTGCAGAGCTGCCCTCCTCCCCCAGCACCTCTCATCACCACATCCATTTTACTCCTCCAGCCACGCTGGGCTCTCATCTCAGATTTGCCTGAGATTTATCTGTCAGCTTTATCTGCTCCTAAATTCCCTTCAGCTCTGCAGCTGATTCTCCCAGGAATCCATGATAAATTATATTCCCTGTGTTTTTCATGCTCCTATTTCCCCTCCCTCTGCTTTTGTAAATCTCAGTTTCAAGCCTGCTCTGCTGACCTGAAATCCCACATTTAAGGGTTTAGAAGCCAAATTTCCCCAGTGATGGTGGGCAAAGCAGTTGGGAGAATATTCCTTCATATTAATTACACAAATTTGGCTGATTCTGAGGGGGTTTTTTGAACTCTCCAGGCCATGCTGCATTTTTTGAGGGTCAGAGGCATCGGTGGAATCAATCCCACTGTATTTGCACTGCCCAAGACTCCCAATCTATTCAGGGTAAACATTTCTCTGCCAATCCCCACTGCAGGAAGATTTCCCAAGATATGTTAATGGCACCTCCCCAGTGCTGGAAAAACCCCACAGCAGAGAAAGCTGGGGGGAAAAAATAAATACAAAGAAGGTTCAAAAGGGAGGAAAGAGGAGAAAAACACATTCAGAATTTGTCTTTTGACAGGAGGAGTTATAAGACAATTTCTGGAGCCTCTCAGGTGACAAAAGGAGGGTTTGGAGATAACAATTTGGACCAGATTTTGTTGGTGCAGGGAATCTCCTGATTCCTTCTCTCAGAAAATGAATGTACTGGGAGACTTAAAGCCAAGGATCTCATTTAGCTGAGGTTGGTTTTATGGAGAGCTCAGCATGAGAACAGATGATTCCAGGAATTTTTGGAAATTTCTGATAAGTAGTACAAGAAAACAGAGGGATCATTCCATATATTTGTCTACAGCAGGATGAAATTTTCTCCTGTTTGGTTGTTTGCTTGTTTATTTTGGGTTTTGTTTGGTTGAGTTTAGAGGCTTTTGTATATGTAGGAAAATATTTTAAAAATTACTTTGAAGACATAAAACCAAGTTTTTGACTTCCTTGCAAATAATCCCAATCACAGCATCATTTCCAAAGTTATAAATTACTCTGGGATTGGGCTTTTCCAAGGAGAATGAAGAAAATAACTGAGCAGGAGGAGGTCACAGGGAGATTTTAAAGGTACTGGGCTGGTTCTTAGAGCCTTTTTCCTACCTCAGAGATAAAATCTTCCTCATCCTGACATTCCCCAGCTGGAATTTTCTTTTCCTTTTTATTGGGCTTTGAGTTTTTTGAGGGTTTTTTGTATTTTGGGGTGTTTTTTGTTTGTTTCTTTGTTTGTTTGGGATTTTTTTGTTTAAGTTTGTGATTTTAAGAGAAAAAGCAAAAAGAAAACAGAGTTCAAGCTCTAAGTCTGGATCAGAACACCATTTTCCCTCATTTTCCTGTGAGTGACCCCGAATTGATGATCTGAGGGGAAAGTTCAGTTGTCTTTGAGGGATTTCAAACTTTGATCTCCATCTTTTCCACAAAAAATGTGGAGAGAGGAGCTCACAATGGAGCAGGAGCCCAAAGGAGCCCCAGGCTGGAGCAGCTCCTGACCCCATGGGAAAGGGAGAAATTCCTGAGGGACTGACCCCATGGGAAAGGGAGAAATTCCTGAGGAACTGACTCCATGGGAAAGGAAGAAATTCCTGAGGGACTGATCCCATGGAAGTTGGAACAATTCCTGAGGAACTTACTCCATGGAAAAGGGAAAAATTCCTGAAGGAATGATCACATGGGAAAGGGAGCAGTTCCTGAAGGGCTGACCCCATGGAAGTTGGAGCAGTTCCTGAAGGAATGACCCCATGGGAAAGGGAGAAATTCCTGAAGGAATGACCCCATGGAAAGGACCCACACTGGAAGAGTTCCTACAGGAATGACCCCATGGGAAAAGGGATCAATTCCTGAAGGAATGACCCCATGGAAAAGGGAGAAATTCCTGCAGGACTGACCCCATGGAAAAGGGAGAAATTCCTGAAGGACTGACCCCATGGAAGTTGGAGCAGTTCCTGAAGGACTGACCCCATGGGAAAGGGAGAAATTCCTGAGGGACTGACCCCATAGGAAAGGGAGGAATTCCTGAGGAACTGACCCCATGGAAAAGGGAGAAATTCCTGAGGGACTGATCCCATGGAAGTTGGATCAATTCCTGAGGAACTTACTCCATGGAAAAGGGAAAAATTCCTGAAGGAATGATCACATGGGAAAGGGAGCAGTTCCTGAAGGGCTGACCCCATGGAAGTTGGAGCAGTTCCTGAAGGAATGACCCCATGGGAAAGGGAGAAATTCCTGAAGGAATGACCCCATGGAAAGGACCCACACTGGAAGAGTTCCTACAGGAATGACCCCATGGGAAAAGGGATCAATTCCTGAAGGACTGACCCCATGGAAAAGGGAGAAATTCCTGCAGGACTGACCCCATGGAAAAGGGAGAAATTCCTGAGGGATTGACCCCATGGAAGTTGGAGCAGTTCCTGAAGGAATGACCCCATGGGAAAGGAAGAAATTCCTGAAGGAATGACCCCATGGAAAAGGGATCCACCTGGAGCAATTCCTGCAGGACTGACCTCATGGATAAAAGGATCACTTCTGGAAGGACTGACCCCATGGAAAAGGGAGAAATTCCTGAAGGACTGATCCCATGGGAAGGACCCACACTGGAGGAATTCCTGTAGGACTGACTCCATGGAAATTGGAGCACTTCCTGGAGGACTGACCCCATGGAAAGGGATCCACCTGGAGGAGTTCCTGAAGGATTGATCCCATGGATAAAAGGAGTTGTTCCTGCAGGACATGGGAAAAACATCCCCCTGGAGCAATCCCTGAAGGAATGACCCTATGGAAAAGGGAGCAGTTCCTGAGAGACTGATCCCATGGGAAAAGGATCGGAAACTAGAGCAGTTCCTGAAGGACTGAGCCCATGGATAAAGGAATCCACACTGCAGGAACGCCTGAAGGACTGACCTCCTGAAAGAGAGATCAGTTCCTGAGGATTGACCCCATGGGAAAAGAGATCAATTCCTGAGGACTGACCCCATGGGAGAAGAGATCAATTCCTGAGGATTGACCCCATGGGAAAAGAGATCAATTCCTGCAGGAATGACCCCATGGAAGTTGGAACTCTTCCTGAAGGACTGACCCCATGGGAAAAGGGAGCAGTTCCTTAGGGACTGACTCTATGGAAAGGACCCACACTGGAGGAGTTCCTACAGGATTGACCTCATGGAGAAAGGGAGAAATTCCTGAAGGACTGACCCCGTGGGAAAAGGGATCCATTCCTGCAGAACTGACCCCATGGAAAAGGGAGCAGTTCCTGAAGGCCTGACCCCATGAAGGAGGGGAACCCACACTGGATGAGCTCCTACAGGACTGACCCCCATGGGAAAAGGGATCAAATCCTGCAGGAATGATTTGATCATTTCCCATGGAAAAGGGATAAAAGGCATCCACACAGGGGCAGTTCCTGCAGGACTGGCCCCGTGGATAAAGGGAGCAATTCCTGAAGCACTGACCCCATGGGAAAAACTCCATCAGGATCTCCCCTGAGCCACTGGAGAAAATCGAGAGCATTTTGAGCCCAGGAAGAAGAGAAGGGTGGGGGAGAGATATTTTTTACTACCGACTTTTTATTTCTCATTATCCAACCCTGGTTTGGCTGGAAAGACATGAATTTTTCCCAAAGTCAAGTCTGCTTTGCCTGTGACAGCAATTCCTGAGCGTTCTCCCTGTCCTTGCCTCAACCCAGGAGCCTTCCATGATATTTCCTCTGCCATGTCCAGCTGAGGGGGGTGGCAGAGCAGCTTTGGTGGCAGAGTGGCTTTGGTGGCAGAGTGGCTTTGGTGGCAGAGTGGTTTTGGTGGCAGAGTGGCTTTGGTGGCCGCTTTGGTGGCCACTTTGGTGGCAGAGTGGCTTTGGTGGCAGAGTGGCTTTGGTGGCAGGGTGACTTTGGTGGCAGAGTGGCTTTGGTGGCAGAGTGGCTTTGGTGGCAGAGTGGCTTTGGTGGCCACTTTGGTGGCAGAGTGTCTTTGGTGGCAGAGTGGCTTTGGTGGCAGAGTGGCTTTGGTGGCAGAGTGGCTTTGGTGGCCACTTTGGTGGCTGAGTGGCTTTGGTGGCAGAGTGGCTTTGGTGGCAGTGTCTTTGGTGGCAGAGTGGCTTTGGTGGCCACTTTGGTGGCAGAGTGGCTTTGGTGGCAGTGTCTTTGGTGGCAGAGTGGCTTTGGGGGTGTCCAGCACCCAGGCAGGGCCCACCCACCATGAGAGGCCATGGTTGAACCTCTTGGGAGAAAGGAGGGAGCTGAGCCTGGATATTCATTGTCTGACTGGTTTTGTGTGTAAAATGAGTTGGAAGTGGAGAGGGAGAAGCTTTCAGCATTTGCACTGTGTGTTCCTCACGGAGTCCTTGGGGTTTGAGGTTCAAATTTCAGGATCAGCACCCAAAGGCCAGACAGATCATTTTAGGGGGCAGCATCTTCTGGGGGTCTTTCCAATGGTGGCAGAGACTGAACTTGGGTCATCTTTGTTAGGTAAGATTGAACCTATCCCAAATCCCCACAATAAAACATGGAAACCTTGATGATAAAGAAAGAAGGCAACCCTGACTAAAGAAAGAAGGCAAGAAAAGCTGGAAACAAAAACAAGGAAAAGCACAATTATCCTCTATGGGTGAATTTTCACTTTTCCCATACCAGACCTTCCCAATCAGCCTGATGGCACCAGCAAGGAAACTTTTCCTTTCCTTTCCCCTTTTTTACCTTTCCCCTTTCTTTTCTTTTCTCCTTTCCCCTTTCCCCTCCCTTTCCCTTTCACTTTCCCCTTTTCCCCTTTCCCTTTCCCTTTCAGCTTTCCCCTTTCCCTTTCCCTTTCCCTTTCTCTTTCCCTTTCCCTTTTCCTTTCCCCTGTCCTTTCCCTTTTCCCCCTTTCCTTTCCCCATTTCCTTTCACCTTTCCCTTTTCCCTCTCCCCTTTCCTCTTTCCCCTTTCCCTTTCCCTTTCCTTTCCCCTTTCCTTTCCCTTTCCCCCTTTCCTTTCCCCTTTCCCCTTTGCCCCTTCCCCTTTGCCCTTTTCCTTTTCCCTTTCCCTTTCCCCCTTTCCTTTCCCCTTTCCCCTTTCCCCTTTCCCCTTTGCCCTTTTCCCTTTCCCTTTCCCCTTTTCCCTATTCCCCTTTCCCTTCCCTCTATTCCCAGTGTTTCTCCTGCCTTGTTGAGGCTGCACTCTGGGAATTCCACGCTGGTTTCAGCTCCTGCCTTGGAGATCTGGCTGATCCAGGTCCATTTGCAGGGCTGAGATCCTGAGTTCCCAAAAACGACCTTGGCCACAATTTCTGCTTTCCCTCTCCATCCCCTCCCTGCCCCTCGTGCTCCAGCCCCTTGTGAAAAGCTTCTTTACTTAAATTTCTCTGTCTGTCCATGGTAAAAAACCTATTTAGAAATCAAAGGTGCAGTTGTTAATGACAGCACATTCATTTGCTTATGACTGTGCTCAGAACAGAGTAAAACATCACATAATTAGGCATAAAGAGCATTATGCATAAATAACATTTTCCATATATCATTTCTAAATCATGACTAAAGTATTTATAAACTTTACCATCAAGTTTTACCAAAGTCCTCCTGACAGTCATTATATAATGTATTGAATGCCAAGCAGCATAAAATACCACCAAAAAAAAAAAGAAGAGAAATGTTTTTGAATCAGAATTCCTCTATTCCTCACAGATCCATTATTCATCTCCACTAGATTAGTCACACTGCTCATATAAGCCAAGGACCACTGAGAAAACAAATCTCTGAGCAGAACTTTGAAAAAGTAAATAAAAATACTCACATTGACTTTTTCGAATGTTCAAAGGATTTCAGACAGATAGAGTAAAAATGATCCAGTGTGTGCTTTTCCCGCTAGGTTTTTTCCAGTTTCTCCAGCCAAGAAGCTTCCTCTCCCTGATTGATACACTCCCTCTCCTATTCCCAGCTTTTGCCTTTTAAACTATCTCCCATACTTAAAAGAAATATGGTTTGCAGCTTGTATTAGCAGCAGCAAATGTTTGGTCACGAAACTTTGGGTGTCATAATTAATACCAATTATCAGAGCCCTATGAAAATACTTTCGGAAAATTCATCGAATTCCAGCTCCGGTTGTGGAGGGGGGAAAAAAAAAAAAAATGAAGTTGACCTTAACAAAACAACTTTATTCTCCTTAGAAAACTGAAATTGAAAACCTGGCCCGAACATGAGCACTGAGAGTTTTTAACTTGGGCATATTTTTTGCAAATATCATCCATTTGGATCAGTCCATCAAGTCTGACAGCTCCTGCAGAGCTGCACGCCTGCGTTGTCACTGCCCAGCACACACAGCCTGCACCCCCTTCCACAGCAAGGACAGCAAAGAAAACCCCACATTTACAAGTTTGAAGGGCGAAAAAAAGACCCCACAACCTTTATTTCATTTTTAAACAGCCGTATTTTTTCTGGATAGGAGCTTTTGACAAACCCCCCAACAAATGCTGTCTGAGCAACAAGAAAGAGCCTGGAGATTTCCTTCCCTCCACCCTGATTAGAAATGGGATCCATGCCCCAGCTGGATATTTCCAGTTCATGCCCAGTAGAAATAATTTTCTGTCCTATTGCCAAACGTGTCCCATGTGGCCGGCAAAGGCTGGACAATAGCAGCGATACAGCTTCCAGAAAGGAGCTGAAAACGATCCCCGGCAGCCGGAGGCCTCCACTCTGCATAGTTTCATCATTCCAGCCCCGAGATTCCGCTTCCTTTTTTCCCCCTTTCAAGTATTCAGCTCGAATCCATCCTGCTGCCGATGTTCATGGCTCCCACCTTGTCTGAAGGTTGATGGCACCCTGGAAGGTGGATCCCAAAATCTTCCACTCCACCGGTAATCCAGCAGTAACCCCGCTGGATATCAGCACGGGATGGCGGTGCCGGGGCAAGTTAAACAAATCCCGAGGAATCTGTTTTATTAGCATTTATAGGATTTGCGTGTGTGAGCGGCTGTGTGTGCACAGCCACACTTGGGAGCGGTAGTTACAGGGCAAAAAATAAAAATAAAATCCGGGGGATTCCTCCGGGGACGATCAGCGCTGCTGCTCCTCGGGCCGGGAGCGGTGCTGATGGCGCAGGGTGGAAATGTTCAAATATCCGACGGTGTTTTCTTTCCTGTGGAACTCGGTGGGATTTCTCACAGTTAATACTTCAGCTAAGCACATCAGACTAAAGTTAAGCCCCGCTCTGTGCTGCTCGGCTCCGCAGCCCCGATTTCCTCCCCCAACCTCCAGCGAGGGGAAAAAAAAAATAAAATAAAGCAGGAAAACTCCACCAAGACCAAAATCGCGGCGCTTTTTGTGGCACTTTTAGGGACACTTTCAGAGGATGGTAACTCCCGTCCTGCTGCCTGTCCCTGGAAACAGCGGCTGGAGCGGCCCTGGGAATTCCTTGGGATCCTGGGAAGGGCAGGGATGGGAAGGGAGCGGTGCCGGGGGTGCCGCCCCCACGCCTGAAAGATGCAGAATGGCCCCAAAAAAAGGTGTTGGAGCTTGTCCCCATGGCCACCCAGACACGGAGCACCCACCCGAGACAGGGAGATGCCAAAAGAATTTGTTTTGGGGTGGATGGGGGAAAAGAGTTTGGTTTGGGGTGGACGAGGCTGTTCTCACCTCTCATTTTCCTCTCTGTTTCCGTCTCCAGTTGAAAAAAACCTGGCAAGGAAATTAAAAAAAAAAAAAAAAAAAAGAATAAAAGTTGGAAATGTTCCTCTGTTACACAGCTCACCTGGGAAAGAAACTCTTTCCCTTTTGCAGGGTTTTCCCCTCCAAGCAAAGGGAAAATGTTGTTAAATAATTGTGGGGTTTGTGCGCGCCCGGCGTAGGATTCTGCAACAAGGTACCCGTGAAAACATGAGCTGAATATTTAAGTAATAAATTGTTTTATTTATTCTCCTGGTTTATTTTCGTCCCGACGAGGAGTTTTTTTAGGAAAAGGGTGGCGGGGAAGTCCCTGCAGCCACCTCGGGCTCACCGAGCTGCACACAGAGAATGCACCTCGATAGATTTGGGCCACCCTTGCAGCACCGTGATTTTCTCTTTTTCTGTCGGGATTCTCTTGAAAACATCCGCAAATCTGCCCTTTCTCCAAACCACCGCAAATTTTTGGAAACACAACACGCTCCTCTCACGTTTTCCTTTGCCACCCGGTCGTTTATCCCTATATTTTGTTCACAGGACACAGAAATGTCCCACATAAATTCCTTTTCGGGGTTAGCGATCACAGAGCTCGTTGAATCGGACCCGTTAGGACCTGCCTTGATATACAGCTAATTTTCGGCAAAAAATAAATATATCTATATATAAATAAAATATTTTCCCCGATATATGTATATGTATTTTTTTTTTTTTACCTCTGCTCATACATCCAGTTTCGGCGGAGGGCGGAGGTTGCACTGAATTTTGAGAATTTCCCCGAAAAGCTGAAGTTTCTTTTCGATGGCTGGTTTTGGTTTTTCGGTTTTGGTTTTTTTTGTTGTTGGTTTTTTGGGTTTTGGTTTTTTGGGTTTTTTTTTGCTTTTAGGTTTTTTTTTCCCCTAAATTAATTTTCGTTTGTTTTGCTCGGCGAAAAGTCCCAGCCAGAACACGCTGCAGTTAAAATGAAAATAAAAATACAGCTGTGGGTAAATCTGGCATCTCCAACGTGCCCATCAGAGGTGTCCCCATAGAGAGGGGCACGGGGCTGCTGTTTTCCCCTATTTTGCGGGTAAAAAGGGCAGCGCGGGAGGGATAAACGGGGCACACCGCGCATTTCGCCCTTCGCTCAGCTTTCCTTGACCTGCGAGCCTAAATCCAAATTTAATCCCACCCATTCCCTGCAAAACCGCTGTCCCCGGGCGCGTCAGCCAAGGGCCGGGCGCGGTGCCGGTACCTGACCGGGAGGGGATGGATTAGGAGGATGGGTTGGGAGGATGGGTTAGGGTTAGGGTACCTGACCTGATGGATTCGGGGCCATTTAGGGCAATTCTGGAACCCTTCAGGCTCCGCTCGCCCTCTGCTCGCCCACATCTCCGGCTGGAGGTGCCGCAGGGTCCCCGCTCGCCATCCCGGGCTCCGGGCAGGCTGCAGAGCTCGGCCTCTCCCTCGGTGTGACCGGGCCGGGCTCTCGTTGCTCTCATGGGATTATTAATTACAGAGCCCCGGGCAGGTTGAAGAGCTCGGCCTTTCCCTCGGTGTGGCCGGGCCGGGCTCTCGCTGCTCTCATGGGATCATTAATTACAGAGGCCCGGGCGAGCTCCAGCAAACGCGCTGGCCCGCCGGCCAAGCCTCCCGCGGGGATTAACGTGAAGGAGCGGGGCATTGTGTCCCCCATCCCCCTCGGGATGCCCGTCCCTCCTTGTCCCTCCTTGTCCCTCCTTGTCCCTCCTTCTCTCCTCTCCTCGCTGCTTTAATCCCCACGCGTGGCCGGGCTGGCTCCGGGGGCTGGGGCTGTGTCCCCGTGCGGGTGGGACAGGGACACACGCCTGGCTTGGTGTCCCCAAAAGTTTCTCAAGGGCTCCCGTCGGGTTAAACCCTGCCTGGGCTCGGCTTAATTCCCTCACTCGGGACATGACAAGGGACACAGGCATGGCTTTAGTGACAAGTTCTGCAGAGGTGGCCCTGGGCTCTCCGAGGGAAGGGGCCCGGGGGTCTCGGCATCTTCTTCATTTGCTCGGTCTCCCCCCGAGCGCTGCTCCGGCAGCTCCGGGGTTAAGCCCCGCTCAGCGGAGCCCGGCGGGGGCTGATGAGCGGCGGAGCTCGGGCCCCTCCCCGGCGTGTGCGAGGGGAATGTGTGAATCTATTTGTGTATAAACGTGTAAAACGGCTGTTACACACACGCTACAAATGAGCGCTGGGTCTACCCGAGTACCACCGCGTGTGTCCAGGTACTTTACCCACATCCACAATAAAGCTCTCGGGAGATTTCCCGGCGCTGGAAAAGGGCCCCACGCGTGTCGCGGCCCCACACACCCCCCGGGTCCCCTCCCGCGGGCAGCTGAGCCCCTGCTGGGGCGGCGAGGCCCCCTCGGGGTCACCGAGAAGGGCAGCGAGGGCCGAGGGGCTCGGCCGGGGTTGTCCCCCCGCCCCCGGCTCCCCCCGGGCCGGCCTCCCGTCCCCCCGCAAGCGCTGATTGCGGCTCCGCGCTGGCTTTGGGTCCCTCGGAGGGCGCTGCGCGGGCGGACACGTCACGGATACATTATCCCCTCCCCTCTTGAGGCTCTCCTGGCTTTCTGCAGCCTTTTGCTAAAGAATTAACCGAGAGGTCCGCTTCAGAGCTCCTTCTGCCCCTGGGAAAAAAAAATAAATAAAAAAGGCGAGGAAAGAAAAGAAAAAAAAAAAAAAAAGAGCGGAGATATCGGTGCTTTCAGACGAGGAGCGTGGCGGCTGTGATTTCCGAGAGGAGGGGAATTTTACCTTCGATCTTTGCCGAATTGCGGGAGGTGAATGTAGCAAACCCTCCCCTTGCCTTTGAAAGGCATGTCTCTGCCAAAGAGCCACCGCTCCGCTCTTGAAATACGTGACAAATAAACAAGAAACCAAAAAAAAAAAAAATTACAGAGAGGAAAGATTCCTATCCTTCAAATTCTTTTTCTTTAAAAGAGGAGAAGAAAAAAAAATCCCAACAAAAAAAAAACCCAACCAAACCAATAAATAAAAGCAACAAAATCAATGCCGCGCCTCTGCCAGCGCTCGGACTTGTTTGGAAAGAGACAACGCTGAAGTGGCACAGGTCCCGAGGAAAACGGATCCTTTAATTTGACTCCGCATGAGAAGCGCATTTGGAGCCGGGCGCAGCGGCCGCGGCGGCAGGAGCGGCCCCGCAGCCCCCGCAGCCCCCGCGGCAGCCCCGGCGCTGCCGGAGCCCCTCGGGCGCGGGCGGAGCAGCAGCAGCAGCGCCCTTGGGCCGCGGGAGCCCGGCCGGAGCGGAGAGGCCGAGGGGAAGGGGAAGGAGAGCCGCTGATCCCGGGGCGCTCCGGCCATCAGCAGCCACCGGCTTCGACTTCGGTTCAGCGGGGAGCTCGTCGTGTCCTCGGCATCTCCGGGACCAGCTCGTTTTGCACTTCGTTCTACGTCGTTCGTTTTCTCCCTTTTTGGTTTTTTTTTTTTTCTTCTTCTCTTGAGGGACAAAATGTCCAAAAATGGTTCAGCCTGCTTAGCCCAATGATTTCTTGCACGGACGCTCTATTTTTCTTTTTTTCTTCTTCTTTTTTTTTTTTTAATTATTATTTTTGGATGGGGCAGGATTGAGTAGAAGAAATCGTTCGGTGAAGGGGACCCCGGCGGTTTGCTTCCCATTAAGGAGAAGATCAAGATCCGATTCCCAGCTGCACGCAGAGGACGGGGCTTGCCCTGGGTCTTTCAGCCTGGCTTTCGGAGCCCTCCTGCTGCAGGGTCAGAGCAGAACTGCCTTCTCCGAGCGGCTTTCCTGTCCTGCTTGTAGCTCAGAGATCGCCTCCCCCCTCCTCGCACCATTTCTGTTCGTCTTGGTTTTGTTTGGTCGGTTTAGCTTTATTTTGCCCTCCCCTTTTTGTCTTTTTTCCCCCCCCTTTCGTTTATTATTATTATTATTAATTATTTGATTTGGGTTAATTGCCTTCCTGAAACGAAAATCCTAACTCTGGAGTCGAAATCCATGCCCCCTGCCATTCGGAAGAACGGGGTCTAATATGCCAGTGACATCTCCGCCTTGCAGCAGTCGCGATGAAGGAAAAATCCAAGAACGCGGCAAAGACTAGACGGGAAAAAGAAAATGGAGAATTCTACGAACTGGCCAAACTCCTGCCCCTGCCCTCGGCCATCACCTCGCAGCTGGACAAGGCGTCCATCATCCGCCTCACCACCAGCTACCTGAAAATGCGAGCCGTCTTCCCCGAAGGTAAAAACAGCCCCGGGACTCCGGGATCCCGCACGGGAGGGACGGGCAGAGAGGGGCAGGGGGTGCTGGGGTGGGCACGGCCCCATCAGCGCCCTGGCAGGAGGGAGGGGATGCCCGCAGGGGTCTCAGAACGCGGTGAGCGAGCGAGAAGGGATTGAGGGAAAAGCGGGCTGGGAATGAGCCCGTCTGCCCCAAGCCCGGCTGCGGTGGTGGGAGGCAGAGCCGGCCGCTTCATCCTCCCTTTCTCCCCCTCCTCCTCCTCCTCCTCCTCCTCCTCGGCTGCCGCTTCAGCTCCGGCGGCTCGGGGGTCCCGTCGCGGTGAGAGCGGGCTCGGTTCGTGTGCGCAGCCCCGGAGGAGGGGGTGGTCCCTGGGCACGGCGCTTTCCGTCCGGGCACGGCCTCAGGGGGAAAGGAAAAAAACCCAACTGTGTGGTTGTTATTATTATTTTGTTTTGGTTGGAGCTCTCTGGAGCCAGGGAAGCAGGCTGGGAATGAAGGCGAGGCCGCTCCGCAGCGAGGCCCTGCGGCTTCTCCCGGGGAAAGAGGGGAAAGAGGGGAAGGAGAACCCGAGCCCAGCCCGGCCCGGCCCAGCTGCGGCTCCCGTGGCTCTTCTCGGGGCCACCAGCAGCCAGGCCCGGCACCAATCCCGCTGGATTTGGGGGAAATCATCCCCCAAAGGGAAATCAATCCCTCGGGAGGCTCCTGCCTCCCCCGAGCGCCCCTGGGGGAGGCTGCGGGCCGGGGGCTGTCGGTGCGGCCGCGGAGCTGATGCGAGCGGCGGAACGAAGCGCTGGGCAGTGCCTGCGGGTGGCTGAATAAAGCCCAGCAGCCCCGCTTTGTCATTTGTTTGTGCCTCTCCGCACTGGGAGCAGGGTGAAGGAATTAGCAAATTCCGCAGGGGAAGGTCTGCTCTCCTTCCTAGCGCGGTTTCTAAGGAGCTTTATTAAAAGGCTAAAAAGAAAAACACGACCAAAAAAAATAAAATAGAGGGAGGGCGGGAAAAAAAAAAACCAAAAACAAACTCCCAACCCGAGTAAAAGCTTACCGTCGTGGTCATTTAATTCAGAAATTTCGGGAGCACGGAGCAGCCGTGCTATTATGGGAAGCCAGGGCTCCCGAGCCAGCGGAGCGAGGGGAGCGAGGCGCTGCTCCGCCGCATTTTCCAGCCATTATTCCCACCGGGAAATTTCCCCCATGAGAAACAGAGCGTCGTAATTTCGAGGGGGGCGGTGGTGTTGGGGGGATCACTGGCCGGCCGTGCCTGGCCCGAACGCCTTTGATTTAGGAGGGAGGAAAAGCGGCACGTTTCGAGATGCTGCTGGATGCGTCCCGGGCTTTTCCAGCCCTGCTGATCCTCAAGAGCAGCGAGCCGACCCCGAGAGCAGGTTTATACCCACGGCTCGGGTGTGTTTTATGTGTCTGTCTTCCCTAAACAGGCCGGGCGTGCGCTTCCGCACACTCTGCTTATTAAGGGCAACGTTTAAATGCATACAGCGAATTCCTGATCTTTCATCGTCTTAAGTACGGCTGGAAATACATTTAAAACCAAAGCTTTGCATCCAGGGATGACAGGCCGGCGGGGAATTGCCTCCTCCGGTCCCCGAGCCCTGCGTTTCGAGCCTGGGAGGGTGCAGGGGAAAGGGGGAGCCGGGCAGAGGCGGCTGCAGAAGGATTTTTTTTATGGGGGGGTTTCTTCCACACAGTCCCGCATCACCCAAACTTCCCTCTCCCTCGGGATTTGCCTGTGGAAAGAGAGGAAGGGGGGTCCCCATCCGTCCGTCCTTCTGTCCGTCCTCCCTCCCCCCTCCTCACACTCGGCTACTGGTTTCCAGTTGGCTTTACTGGGAGGGGAAACAGCCCAGAGAGGCGTCCCAGCCTAAATCCTGGGCCAGCCAGAGCCCCATGGCGAGGGCTGGACCCGATGGGTTTCGGGTTGTGAAATGAAGGTGGGCACGGAGCAGCGCCCGGGCTGTCCCAGCCGTCACCTCTGAGGCTCAAAGCGGTGCCAGGGCAGGGGGGACAGGTCTGAGACGCCCCCAGACGCGTGCTAGGCCCGGGCTAACTGCGGCCAGCACGGGCAGAAACGCTGCTCGGCTGCAGAGCTGGCTTCCAGCTCCGTCTGGGCTGGAGGGAAAAAGAGAGAAAGAGAAAGAAAGAGAGAGTTGTGTTTCTAAACACCTCGGTGGAGGGCTCGCCCTCTGATTTCCAGACGTAGTTTAGGAAAAGTTTGAGCCCCTCAGCGAGTTGATTGATCCCGACAGGGTTTGGGACAGGTTTCCTGCTCAGCCCGGCCGGGATTTTCCCGAAGATGGGCAGAACCCGCTCAGACCCCAAAGAGCCAAAGGGGATTTTTACCCCGGCTCCTTTCGCCCTCGCAGCCCAAGCCCTGCAAGGGACAAGTTCGGGCTGCGAAATCCCAGATTTGCCCTGCGGTACCGCTGCGACCTTGAATTCAGGAGTTAAAAGTCAGGACACAGCAGCCTCCAGCCTCCCGCTCTCTAGCACCGTCTTCTCTCGTGTTTTCGGGGTTTTTTTGTTGTTGTTATTGGCTTTGTTGCCGTAGAACAAAAATACACCACGAGTCGTCTTCTGCCTCCACTGTCAGTATTTTTTTTATTATTTATTTTTATTTTGAAAAGGAGTCAATGAAGGAAAGAGAGGCGAGAATGAGCCGCGTTTAAAAACTGCGATTCTCTGCCCCCCGGTTACGGCAGACTGGTGAAATCGTCACCCTCTCCCTCCCCCATCCCCGGCGCAGTGTCCAAAACCGATTATGAAATTGGACATTTGTGGTTGTTTCAACCGGATGGGAGCCAGCTAATTAATATGTGACCCAAAATACAATGTGCGCAATACAAAATAATCTGAATAAAGTGACGGAGCGGTAGACCTCAGACCTTCCTTATTCCGAGAGGCAGACAATAGAAATTACTAGGAATATTCACAGCCTTCGGTCCCCATTTAAACCTGGCCACGAATGTATATTTTAAGAAAATCAAGGCGAATCGCGGCCGTTTCATCTGATGGCCACACGCGCTCGGAAAAGGTTCGTTAATGAATTAAACAAATAAATAAAGCGCGAGGCGTGGGTAATCCCTTTTCGGAAGGCCAGCCCCTATTGTACTAACCACTGACAGTGACATTAAAGGTCTTACTAAAACAAAAGTGCTTTTTTTCGCTTTTCCCAGGGCCGTTCCCAGGCGGCGGGAGCGGGTGCGGGGACGGGCGGCGGGGTCGGGGCGGGGACGGGCGGCGGGGTCGCTCCGGTCTCTCCCGGCCGGAGGGGAGGGAAGGAGGGAGGGAAGGAGGGAGAGGAAGGGCGGGGGTCAGTGCCGTGGGTCTGCCCGTGACCTCCCTGTCTGTAGGACGGCCGCTTTGGGGCCTCTGAACGCGCCCTGGTGGGTTGGGCTCGGCGGGGGAGAGCCGGGTTTGTGCGGGTGTCCTGGGGGGCAGATTTGTTGGAGTATTTTTTCCCCTACTTTTTCTCTCTTTAATTTTTTTCCTGGAGGGTTCACCCTATTGATTTTTTAAAAATTTTATTTTTATAAATAAAATTCTTGATCTTTCCCCCGTCCTTCCCACCGCCCAACCCTCGGCCGCCCTCCCGGCGCTGAGCCCGCAGAGAGGAGCGGGCGGCCCCGCACGTCCCTGCCCGGCCCTGCTCCTTCCCAAACCTGCCTGACCCGGGGGTTTCCTCCCTCTCAGAGGTTCCCCTGGCCGGGCCCGGGTGTTCCCCGCTGGCTCCGGACCCTGCGGTGCCGTCGGGGCTGAGATTCCCCCGGTCCCGCTGCAGACGGGGCTCGGTGTCAGCGGTGCCCTCGCCCCCTCCCCACGGGGGTGACAGCAGAGCCTCGGAGCTCAACCAGGGGCACAAAGCTCGCTGGAGCTCAACCAGGGGCACAGAGCTCGCTGGAGCTCAACCAGGGGCACAAATCTCGCTGGAGCTCAACCAGGGGCACAGAGCTCGCTGGAGCTCAACCAGGGGCACAGAGCTCGCTGGAGCTCAACCAGGGGCACAAATCTCGCCGGAGCTCAACCAGGGGCACAAAGCTCGCTGGAGCTCAACCAGGGGCACAGAGCTCGCTGGAGCTCAACCAGGGGCACAAATCTCGCTGTAGCTCCGGGGCCGCCCCTCGGGAACGTCCCCGAGGCTCTCCCCGGCCGAGGGAGGCACAACCGCGCTGGGGAAACCCCAAAAAAGCAGAATTGGCTGCGACCCCCCAGGGTTTGTCCTCCTTCCTTGTGAAGGCTGCGGGACCTTGCGCTCCGCGGAACAGCCCAGCAGACACAAAGGAAATAGTCCAAGTTACAGGGCAACCCGATACTGAACGTAATACACGGCTGGGTAATTCTTTTAGCAGAATCCCGAGCTGAAAAGCTACCGGGCTTTCAAATGTGTGCGCGGACGGACTTCTGTATGCCGAGAGCAAAGGTGGGAGTTGTTCCCGAATATTTCTAGATCTTATTACAGTTCCACTCACCCCGCTGGCTCCCTGGAAAGCGGGAAATGTACAAACGGTACAAAGTGAGTGCTGAGGTACTTTGAAAAACAGCCAGAGATGTCAAAAGGGACGGAGGGGGATTTTGTCCGTGTTTGCTACAGGGCGCGTCTGTACGAAAATCCTCCAGTTTTTCAACGGCAAAAGCAGCTGAAATTTTGGGGGTGTTTGTTTAAAATCCCCTCTGACTCCGAGCCGGAGCTGCCGGAGCCGGAGCCGCTTTCCGGTGCCCGGAGGGGTCCGGCGGGCACAGCAGCCCTCGGGGCCGGGTTCGCCCTGCCCGGCATCCCCTCCTGCCCTGCCCGGGCCCGGGAGGGGACAGACACCGCTCCGAACACGGGGAAAAGCAGGAGAGAGGCTCATCTCGCCCTGTCGGCTGCGGCAGGGTGCCAGAAATGCGGAGGTTGAGCCTGGGACCGGCCGGACACCGTCCCGCAGGGGCCCTGGGCTCTGCCGCTGAGCCCAGCCCCGGCTCTCCGGGCTCCCCGCTGCCCGAATCCCCCCGGACCGCTGGATCTGGCTGGTCCCGGAGCCTCTGGCACGGCCAAAGAGCCGCGCTGGGGCCGGGCCACCCCCACGGGTGCTCCCAGCGTTTGCGGGGAGGATGCTCCAGCCGCCCGCGGGCTGGGAATTCTCTCTCGGGGTAATTCCTACTGCGAGGGGACATCTCGAAATGTCCCCTCCCAAACCACCCAGTGTGGGACAGCCGGGAGCATCCGCAGGCAGGGATCGCCTCCCATCCCAGCCAAGGAGCGGGGCAGAAAGGCTCGCTGTGGATCCGCAGGGATTTTGGCCTCGCTCCAGGCCAGGGAGCGAATTTGGGAATTATTTCCCGGCCGGGCAGGAGCAGCCAGGCCCAGCCTATGGCATCCATACATTTACAGGAACGCGCGTTCGCAAATCTCTCGGAGGAGAAGTTAATGGGCGTTAGTCCCTTATTCGAATGTAAGGTTTTATTCGTTTCGTTTTCACCTTTAAAGCGATCTGCTGGCGGATTAAATGATAAAATCGCCGGCTTTAAAATAAGCTCAGACGAATGCCAGGCTGATCCACCGAACGTGTTTACGTCTGATGCGCGTTCGCGATTCCGACTCCAATTTAAAATTCCTAAGGGAGCGAATCCGAGCAAGTGACATTTTTTATTCCGGGCTAGGAAAGAACCTCAAAACTCGTGCAGATTTTGGGATGCTGAGAAAAGACAGCACGGAGCGAATCGTCTCGCACGGGTGGGGCAGAGACTCGGCTCGTTCTTGAAGGGTTTCGTGAGAGCTCAAGGAATAAATCTGTTTCATCTTTGGGAATGGAAGAGCTCAGGGCAGTTTTTACACTTCTTTTTGTAGGTTTGCAGTCTCATATTTCGAAATTTGTAATGAGTAAATCGAAATAAGGGTAAGCTCCGCGGTACAGGGACAGACTGTGGAGTTTCCATTTGTTGCCGTCTCGGGAAAGAAACTCCAGGATAACTCCGTGATACCCAAACTTTGTTTTTCTCCCGAGAAACAAAAAAGCCTTTCAGCAAAAAGCACATTTTTGCCGTGTCTCTGGAAGTTTAGGAGCCTTTTCCAAACGGAGAATTGGGGAAAGGCGGAGAAAAGGGCGAATTTTCGTTTGGCTCTCCCGAACAAATTTCCCAGCGCTTCTTTCAGAGCAGGGAAGGCGTTCTTCCCTTCCTCACGGGAAAACGCGGGCAATTCCCGGGATTTGGAGAGACGGACACGGGGTGGGGATGCAGATCCCTCTTTTTGGGTGCTGCTGCTGCCTTGGGACAACGAAAAGGAGGGGTCAGGGCAGGCTCAGGAGCCCGGTGTCCCCTGCCCGGCATGAGAAGCTCCTCGACGTTTTCCCGGAGGGAGCGGGACACGGGAAGGGAACCAAAACTCGGGGGAAGCACCGCGTTCCTCCATGGGGAGATCCTGCCCATCCCAAGGGATGCCCCAAGAGTGGAGAGAAATCCTCCCATCATTCCCAGGCCGGGTTTAAGTGGCCAGAGCACAAACGGATCGGGAATCATGGAGCTGCAGCTGAGGGCAGGAATTTCTGCCAGTTTTCCCTCCCGTTCCGGAGGCGCAGCCGGGAGAAGGGAGATTTCTTTGGAAACCCCGGGGCTGCCGGAGGGCACCGGGGTAAAACGCGGGGCTCGGTTTCATAGCGGGGCATCCGCGAAACGGGCCGGAATTCCAGGCTGGCAGAACCGAATCATCCAGGGTTACCGGCCAAAAAATCCCTTTTTGGGTTTTGAGGCCTCCTCGAAGCCGAGGGTTGTTGTTTATCTCCAATAACGAGGCACCAAACGGATGCGGTCGCGTCCTTCCCTTCCCCTCCGTCCCTTGGGGACAGTGACCCCTCTGCCCCGGGTGGTGGCCTCGGCTCCTCGGGGAGCTCCTGAAAGGCTCCTCGGGAGCTCCTGAAAGGCTCCGTTTTACCCTGGAAGCCAAAGTCAACCAAACAACCAACCCAAGCAGCGCACCAGCCCCAGCCCCGCCGCCCCTCCTCGCCCCAAGGCGGCTCCGTCAGGAACCGTCCCCTGTCCCGGCCGGGCTCGGCTGTGGGCTCGGGTTTGGGCTCGGGCTGTGGGGTCGGATCGGGTTTGGGCTCGGGTTTGGGCGCGGGTTTGAGGTCAGGCTGTGGAGTCGTGTTTGGGCTCAGACTGTGGGTCCGGGCTGTGAGATCAGGTTTGGGCTCAGGTTTGGGATCGGGTTTGGAGTCGGATTTGGGCCCGTGTGTTGGGGTTGGGCTGTGAGGTCAGGCTGTGGGATCGGGTTTGGGGTCAGGCTGTGGGATCGGGTTTGGGGTCGGGTTTGGGGTCGGCTGTGGGCTCGGGTTTGAACTCGGGCTGTGAGCTCGGGTTTCGGGTTCGGGTTTGGTGTCGGATTTGGGCTCGTGTGTGGGGTTGGGCTGTGGAGGTCAGGCTGTGGGATCGGGCTGTGGGCTCGGGTTTGGGGCCCGAGCTGTGGCTCGGAGTTTGGGCTCGGGTTTGGAGCCGAGCTGTGAGCCCGGGAGCTGTGGACTCGAGTTTGGGCTCGGGTTTGAGCTCGGGCTGTGGGCTCGGGTTTAGGCTCAGGCTGTGGGCTCGGGTTTAGGCTCAGGCTGTGGGCTCGGGTTTAGGTTCGGGCTGTGGGATCAGATGGGGCCGGGGGACGAAGCTCTGTCGGTCCCGTCCGTGCTCAGGTGAAATCGGGGCCGTTTATCTCCAATCGAGCTCTCTTTAACCTCTCATCCTTTTCCTCCTCCTTGGCCACCTCGGGGGTGGCCGCTCACAGGGACAGGGACAGGGACAGGGCAGGACAAGGACAGGGACAGGGACAAGGGACAGGGACAAGGACAGGGACAGGGACAAGGACAGGGACAAGGACAGGGACAGGGACAGGGACAGGGACAGGGACAAGGACAGGGACAGGGACAGGGACAGGGACAGGGACAAGGACAGGGACACAGGGACAGGGACAGGGACAGGGACAGGGACAGGGACAGGGACAGGGACAGGGACAAGGACAGGGACAGGGACGGGTGCCAGGACGGGACGGCCCGGCGGGCCGATGGGAGCGGCTGCGGCCGCGACCCTGCAGGAATTCCCTCCGGGGATTTCGGGGAAAGCGCATCCGCGAGGATGCTCCGCTCCAGAAAAAGAACAATTCCTCCCCAAAATCAGTGTGGAGAAGGGACTCAGCCTTTGCCACCGCGGGAGGAAGGGGAGCAGGGGCAGGGGGACAGGCTTTGCTGCTTGCTCTGACCAAACCCTTGGGGTTTTTTGTAGGTCTGGGCGACGCCTGGGGGCAGCCGAGCAGGATCGGCCCTTTGGATAACGTGGCCATAGGAGCTCGGATCGCACTTGCTTCAGGTAGGGCGCATGGAAAACCCGGGGATGAGGGGCTGCCTCTCCTCTTCTCCTCCTCCTCCTCCTCCTTTCCTCCGCCTCCTCCTCTCCTCCCTCCTCCTCCTCCTCTCTCCTCCTCTTTTCTTCTTTTTCCTACTTTTCCTGCTCCTTCTCCTCCTCCTTTTCCTCCTTTTCTTCCACCTTTTCCTCCTCCTCCTCCTCTCTCACCACCAGAGCGCCTGGCTGAAGCCTTCATCTCATCGGGCTGGGAGAGCAGAAAACCAGAGGCACCAACCACTTCAATTCCAATTCTTTCACTATTTTTTCACCTTTGATATGGGCAGAAACAGGAGGCGCCCATCCCCTCCGTGCACGCCCAGCTCTCCCAGCCCTAAAAGTGCCGGGGATGTCCCCAGGGAGCCCCCGGGGCAGGGGACCGCTGTTCCCCGGTGGTGACACCTGGGAGGGGACAACACCTGGATTGGATTCTCCTGGGAATTTAGCAATTTAGCACCGGAAAATCCCGCTGTTCACAATCCCGGTGATCTGCTCTGGAATTCTGCTGAATTCTGAATTTAGGAAGTCATAGCCGGGGGTGAGAGTGCCAGCAGGAGGGATAAAAAAAAAAAAAATTTAAAAAATTGCGTTTAACTCAATTTATATATATATATATATATAAAAATTTACTATATTTACTTATATATATATATTTAAGTTTTAGTTTTATTTATTTTTGTTTATATATTTATATATATTACATATATATAATATATATACTATGTACTATATACTATATACTACATAACGTATACTATATACAATATACTATATACTATATAATATATAACATATATAATATATAATTATATATTATATATTATATATATATATAATATATATATAATATAGTATATAGTACATTTAATACATACTATATTATATTATAGTATATAGTACACTATATACTATAATATAATATAGTATGTATTAAATGTACTATATACTATATTTTAGTATATAGTACATTTAATACATACTATATTATATTATAGCATATAGTGTATACTATATATCATATATTTAGTATATGTGATATATATATAGTATATATACACACTATACTTGTGACTTAAACAGCTGAGAGGGCAGCAGCTACTTGAAATAAAATAAAATAAAATATTATATATTATATACTAGATATATACTAGATATAATATATAGCATGTATTGTATATTATATGTTATATATGTATTATATATTTATAATTATTTCTTTATTTTTAATTTTAAGCTTTAATTTTGTTTTTATATTTATATTTTTTTTAATATATATTCTTATTTATTTATTTTATTTTATTTTATTTATTTGTACGTGAACCAAACACAGCCCAGGTTTCTCCCCGGATTTTAACCCGGAATCGTTTATTGGGCGGGTTCATTGCGGGAGGTGAATTCCAGCTCACAGAGCCGGGGCTGCTTTCACTCTGTGGCTCGGCCGGGGATAAAAACCGGACAGAAAATGTGCCGGGGATAAACCCGACCGAAAATCTGCCGGGGATAAAAACCCCACCGCTCCCACCTTTGGAATGGTGAACGCCGTTCTTTACCTGCCCTGCGGGGAAAAATCAGATTTTTAGGAGGCACTGACAACATCCAGGCGATGGCAGAGCTCAAAGTGATCTCCTGGGGAGGCGTTTCCAGCCTTGGAATTTATTTTATTTTATTTTATTTTATTTTATTTTATTTTATTTTATTTTATTTTATTTTATTTTATTTTTATTTTATTTTTACTTTATTTTATTTTATTTTATTTATTTTTATTTTATTTATTTTATTTTATTTTATTTTATTTTATTTTATTTTATTTTATTCTATTCTATTCTATTCTATTCTATTTTATTTTATTTTATTTTTATTTTACTTTATTTTATTTTATTTTATTTTATTTTATTTTATTTTATTTTATCTTATTTCAAGCAGCTGCTGCCCTCTCAGCTGTTTCAGTCACGAGCCCACCTGGAAATGCTGCTCTAGCTGTGTATAATAATCTGTATGATAATTTAATTTCTGTATTAAAATACAGACCCACTTGTAGAAATCCTTGCTGTTGCTCCTCCTCCTGGCTGTTCCCAGTTTTGTCTGGCATTAATTGAATTTATACCAAATTCAGTGCTGGCCACCTGCAGGTCTCATTTCACAGTTCAGTTATTTCTGAATGACGAATGCTGAAATTTTAATAAACCCACATTTACTGCAAATCTTTTTATTTTTAAGGGTTCTTAGACTGAAATCTTCCATGTGAATTTTCAGCTTTGGTGTGCTTCCCTGTACAGGAAATTTTGGGATGTGCTGCAGTAACAAGTTAATAAATGATAAATTAATAAACAATTATTAATTAAGGGTAAAGCTATTGCAAAACAAAAGTGTTCAAAGCAAAGTTGTGTCTAAAACTGCAATAAATTATTTCCTATTGTAATATTGCTACAAAATTTAATTTATGCTTCAATTGGCAAAGAGTAATCTGGTTCCAATTGTATGCTGCAGAGTCATTAGCAGGCCAGAGAATAATTTGGAATATTTTCTTTTTGGGGTGGCACTAGAGGTGCAGGAAGGATTTTATTGTTTCTCTTACTTTAAACAGATTAAAACAGGTGGTTATTTTACTTCTGTACTGTAAAAATTATTTTTCTCTTCCAAATATATCTTAAATGTAGGAATATTCACTGATATTCAAATATCATGTGTTGATCAAAGCTTTCTGTGCTGGGTAGAGATAATACAGATTATTTTGTTATCAGCTACTTTTGAAAAAATTCCTGAAATTTGGCACTGAAAAATCCAGAAACCCCCAAACTGAGAGGTTTTATATCTAAATCATGCCCAGCTCTGGCTGAGTTTTATCACATTATTTATTTTTTCTCCTAGAAATAATATCAGACCAAACCAAATTTCACTTTTTACAATATTTGCCTCCCAGGCAATTTCCTGTCAGGGAGAATTTGTAGGATTGGACCCCAAGTTTGAGTTGGTTGAGGTTTGCAGACTGCAAGGACAAAACTTGATCACACCCACAGAGGGATATTTGTGCTTATTAATTAATAATTATTTGTGCTTATTCATTTTGTGCTTATTAATTAATATTAATTAATAAGCACAAAATTAATAAATTAATAATAAATAAAATAAATAAATAAATAAATAAATAAAATTAATAATAAATAAAAGTAAAAATAAATAAAATTAATTATTTATTAAAAATTAATAAATAAAATAAATTAATAATAAAGAAAATTAATTATTTGTGGTTATTAATTTTTTGCTTATTAATTAATAATTATTTGTGCTTATTCATTTTGGATGCTGGCAGAGGATGAGGTTGCTCAGCTCAATTGGGGATTTTTATGTCAGAAAATCTCTAAATTGAAGGGAGAGTTCTTTATACACAGCCACCATGAATTCTTTATTTTTTTTTTTGGAAGGTAAATTCCCTTTGGGACTCAAAGTGAGATATTTGTGATATTAATTTGACTTTTTCTGCTTTCCTTTTGGAAGTTCACATGACAGAGCAGAGAGCTCTCTGCTCAGAAATGCATTTTGGAAAATGCAAATTTCCTCATTCTGGGGGTGCCAGGAAATAAATTGCAATTAGCTGGGGCTGCCAATTATGCCATAAAAAATGTTCAGGTGGGACCTGACTCCCCCTGAGCCCCACAGAGCTCAGGATTTGGGCCAAGCACTAAAAACCCCGAAAAAAAGCAAAATATTCCCTGAAATTGCAGCATCTGCAGGGGACGAGGTGGGTTTCACAATGACCCTGAGTTTAGGGGAACAAAATCAGAAAAAAGGATAAAAACCCATAAAAACCACTCCTGAACCCCTGTTTATCTGCAGAAAAGTCATTTTGGGAATAAATATCCACCATAAATAGGTTTTTTTACCTGTTAAATTTAAAAATATGAGCAGGAAACATTCTCAGTGCTGTTGGTTCCCTCTGCTCTGGTGCAGTTTTTGTTGTTTCCAACCATTCCATTCATGTTCAAATTCCTTTAAATCTTGCTTTGCCTGATAAATAACAATAAATAACAATATAATATTAACAATAATAATAAATAACAATATAATAAATCAACTTCCCTTTACAATAATATTGTTATTATTAATAACAATAATAATAAATAACAATATAATAAATCAACTTCCCTCTATTCTCAAATTCCTTTAAATCTTGCTTTGCCTGATAAATAACAATAAATAACAATATAATAATAACAAAAATAATAAATAACAATATAATAAATCAACTTCCCTTTGCAATAATATTGTTATTATTAATAACAATAATAATAAATAGCAATATAACAAATCAACTTCCCTCTATTCTCAAATTCCTTTAAATCTTGCTTTGCTTGATAAATAACAATAAATAACAATATAACAATAACAATAATAATAAATAACAATATAATAAATCAACTTCCCTTTACAATAATATTGTTATTATTAATAACAATAATAATAAATAACAATATAATAAATCAACTTCCCTCTATTCTCAAATTCCTTTAAATCTTGCTTTGCCTGATAAATAACAATAAATAACAATATAATAATAACAATAATAATAAATAACAATACAATAAATCAACTTCCCTTTGCAATAATATTGTTATTATTAATAACAATAATAATAAATAACAATATAACAAATCAACTTCCCTCTATTCTCAAATTCCTTTAATTCTTGCTTTGCCTGATAAATAACAATAAATAACAATATAATAATAACAATAATAATAACAATATAATAAATCAACTTCCCTTTACAATAATATTGTTATTATTAATAACAATAATAATAAATAGCAATATAATAAATCAACTTCCCTCTATTCTCAAATTCCTTTAAATCTTGCTTTGCTTGATAAATAACAATAAATAACAATATAACAATAATAATAAATAACAATATAATAAATCAACTTCCCTTTACAATAATATTGTTATTATTAATAACAATAATAATAAATAACAATATAACAAATCAACTTCCCTCTATTCTCAAATTCCTTTAAATCTTGCTTTGCCTGATAAATAACAATAAATAAAAATATAATAATAACAAAAATAATAAATAACAATATAATAAATCAACTTCCCTCCACAAGGGCCCTATTTTTTACTCATTTTGCAGCCTGGGTTTCTCTCATTTTAATTTTTTAATCCTGAAAAATTCAGGGTTTTACCTGCTCAAATCCATCCATGCCATTATCCCAGAGCACTGAGCATCCCCATCCACCCTGGATGGAGCAGAAATTCCCCTGTCCTGTATTTTTTTACTCCCAAAATTTTCCATTTTTTGCTCAGAAATTGTTATTTTGGAGGAATATCCATCCACCAGATCATGTAGGTCTTGGTATTATTATTATTATTATTATTATTATTATTATTATTATTATTATTATTATTTTTTTTTTTTTTTTTTTATTATTATCATTACTATTATTAATTATTTATTTTTTATTTTCTTTTAAAATTTATTTTTATTTTATGTCAATTTAATTTCATTTTTATTTATTTTTATTTTTATTTTCATTTTTATTTTTATTTTTATTTTTATTTATTTTTATTTTTATTTTTATTTTTATTTCTATTTTTATTTTTATTTTTATTTTTATTTTTATTTCTATTTTTATTTTTATTTTTATTCCTTAAATTTTGCTGTTTGCTGCTCTCGAAGTCAGAAATCATCCTCCCAAATCAGTTTTTTTCTCATTGTAAATGCTTTAAACAGATTTCTTGCTTCTCACCCTGTGCATTTCTCTTCATTTCAGACTTTGGATGGTTTTGTTTTCGTGGTGGCCTCGGATGGTAAAATAATGTACATTTCTGAAACAGCATCTGTGCACCTTGGCCTGTCCCAGGTACGTGCTGTGACACCTGAAATAGAAATAAAATAAACCACAAAATACAAATTTGGACCCTCACACTGCTGCCTTGCTTTTATATAAAAGTTTTTTTTTATATAAAGTAAATTTTTTTTCAGGGCTGTTTGAAGATTTTTTCTCCTTGCAAAGAGCTTTGGTAAAAAACTCAAATTTCCTTTCCTTGCCCCCACATCAGCCTGGATTTCTATCTGTGCTTGTTTCTGGTGTTCTACTCCTCATTCCCTTTCAGAAGAGCCATAAATAATAAAATATTTTATTATTTTATTATTTCATCTGCAAATTGCAGATGAGGCAGGGCCTGAAACACAAATGTGCTCAGGCAATAAAAATCAGAAATAAAAATCAGAAATAAAAATCAGAATTTGAGTCTGGGAGCCTGAGATTGTGTCAGATATTGAGGCTGTGAAAGGGAAATAAATCTGATTTGGAACAGGGGGTTTATGGTAAATGTGCTGGAGGAGGAGGAAAAAATTAAAATAAATTTAAAAAAAAGAAAAATCTTTTAGAGTGGGCACAGAAAGGGTCTTTTTATTAAATAATTTGACAATGAACTGAAATAAATCTCAGAATTTGAGTCTGGGAGCCTGAGATTGTGTCAGATACTGAGGCTGTGAAAGGGAAAGAAATCTGATGTGGAACAGGGGGTTTATGGTGAATGTGCTGGAGGAAGAGGAAAAAATAAAAATAAAATAAAAAATAAAAAAAAGATTGTGCCAGATATTGAGGCTGCCCATGAAAGGGAGAAAAATCTGATGTGGAACAGGGGGTTTATGGTAATGTGCTGGAGGAGGTGGATAAAAATAAAAATAAAAAAAAAAAAATATTGGATAAAAATAAAAATAAATAATAAAAAAAGATTGGATAAAAATAAAAATAAAAATAAATAATAAAAAAAAAGATATTGAGGTTGCTTGTGAAAGGGAAATAAATCTGATGTGGAACAGGGGGTTTATGGTGAATGTGCTGGAGGAGGTGGAAAAAAATAAAAATAAAAAGGACAAAATCTTTTAGAATGGGCACAGAAAGGGCCTTTTTATTAAATAATTTGACAATGAACTGAAATAAAACTCAGAATTTGACTCTGGCAGCCTGAGATTGTGTCAGATATTGAGGCTGCCCATGAAAAAGAGAGAAATCTGAACAGGGGGTTTATGGTGAATGTGCTGGAGGAGGTGGAAAAAATAAAAACAAAAATAAATAATAAGTTTTAAAGAGGAAAAAATCCTTTAGAGTGGGCATAGAAGGGTCTTTTTAATAAATAATTTGAAAATTAACTGAAATAAAAATCAGAATTTGACTCTGGGAGCCTGAGATTGTGTCAGATACTGAGACTGAAAGGGAAATAAATCTGATGTGGAACAGGGGGGTTTATAGTGAATGTGCTGGAGGAGGAGAAAAAAATAAAAACAAAAATAAAAATAAGTTTAAAAAGAGGAAAAAATCCTTCAGAGTGGGCACAGAAAGGGCCTTTTTAATAAATAATTTGAAAATTAACTGAAATAAAACTCAGAATTTGACTCTGGCAGCCTGAGATTGTGTCAGATACTGAGGCTGTGAAAGGGAAATAAATCTGATGTGGAACAGGGGGTTTATGGTAAATGTGCTGGAGGAGGAGGGAAAAATAAAAATAAAAAGGAAAAAATCCTTTAGAGTGGGCACAGAAAGGGCCTTTTTATTAAATAATGTGACAATTAACTAAAATAAAACTCAGAATTTGACTCTGGGAGTCTGAGATTGTGTCAGATACTGAGGCTGTGAAAGGCAGAGAGATCTGAACAGGGGGTTTATGGTGAATGTGCTGGAGGAGGAGGAAAAAAAAATAAAAATAAAAATAAAAATATATAAAAAGGAGAAGGGGGGCAGATTTATGAGTGTTCACATGGAATTCAGGGCAGTTTTTTCCTGAGTTTTTCCAGCTCAGTGCTCTTTTCAGTAAAGCATTTTATATGGTTGTGATAGAACTCATAAAACTCAGTTTACTACTGTTCTGCACCAGAGCTAGGAGGGGCTTTTATGGTTTTATGGTTTTTTTTCCTCTTAGATGGACATTTCTAATTTTTTTTTTGCCTTCTTGGGGTAGGAACAGGGGCGAAGAGCTTGAATTTATTGTAGAAATTGAAATGAAAGTAAAAAATTGCCTTTCCGTGCCTTTGTAACTGAAGTTCATTGGTAGCACCTGACCTAAAGTTTGCCAAAGTCCAATTAAAAAAATTCCTCATTAATTTCAGCAGGGCCTGGATGAGGCTTCAGGGTTCAGTTGTGTATCAATCATTTATCAATAAATAAATGAATTGAAATAAAGCTCAAACAGAGGAGATGAAGGTGAGAGAGAGGAGAATATTCTGAAATATTCTGATTAATTTATCCTGGGGCTGTTTCCATAAACAGAGAGGAGGGTTTTAATGCTGGGGATTATTTGTGTACCTTAATTTTTTGTTGTAATCCATATTTTTAATTGAATCAAATGTGGAGTATTTTGGATGTGTGTTTACAACAGTGATATTAAAATTAGTGGCTTTGAGAGAAAATAAATAGAACTCAAGAGGTAGAGAAAACAAGGATATAAACCCATAAAAACCACATCCAAACCCTGTTTATCTTCAGAAAAGTCATTTTGGGAATCAACATCCACCATAAATAGATTTTTTTACCTGTTAAATTTAAAAATATGAGCAGGAAACATTCTCAGTGCTGTTGGCTCCCTCTGCTCTGGTGCAGTTTCTGTTGTTTCCAACCATTCCATTCATGTTCAAATTCATTTAAATCTTGCTTTGCTTGATAAATAACAATAAATAACAATATAATAATAACAATAATAATAAATAACAATATAATAAATCAACTTCCCTGCACAAGGGCCCTATTTTTTACTCATTTTCCAGCCTGGGTTTCTCTCATTCTAAATTTTTAATCCTGAAGAATTCAGGATTTTACCTGCTCAAATCCATCCATGCCATTATCCCAGAGCACTGAGCATCCCCATCCACCTTGGATGGAGCAGGAATTCCCTGTCCTGTATTTTTTTGCTCCCAAAATTTTCCAATTTTTGCCCAAAATTGTTCTTTTGGAGGAATATCCATCCACCAGATCATGTAGGTCTTGGTGGTGGTATTATTATTATTATTATTATTATTATTATTATTATTATTATTATTATTATATTTTTGTGAATTTTTATTATTATTATCCCAGTTATTTGGGACAAATTAAAGAATTATGGGGTCAATGGGACACTAAACAGACTTTGGCACGTGTAGGAAGAGGGGACTGGCAGTGCCACACAAGTTTTTAATCCTATTTTGTCACACAAGTTTTAATCCTATTTTTTCACCCAAGTTTTAATCCTATTTTGTCACACAAGTTTTAATCCTATTTTTTCACACAAGTTTTAATCCTGTTTATCCCTCCTGCTCATCTGCACTCACTGAGTTCCACGTGCATGGAAATATCTATCAATTCTAAGTGCAAGAGGTGCTGAGGAAAATCAGAAAGTTTGGCCAAGTTGTTTTTTGAATTTTAAGTTTAATCAGCAAAATCCCAAACTTTTCACTTCAGCAGGAGTTTGGAGCAACTGAGCTTGAAAGTTGTGGGATTTGAAATTTAAGGGATTCTCAAAACACAAAAATTCACAGTGAACAGGGATATATTTATAAAATATATCTATAAATAAAATCTTTAAATTAATTTTTAATTTATTTATAAAAATTTCATCCTGATTTATCACCAAGCTCTTCTTGCTCTGCCTCAATATTCTCCTTTTGAAGGGATAATTTTGCACTAATTTTGGGCTTCTCCCACTCCTCAAAACACAAATCCACTGATCCTGGGAGCTCCAAAGGAATTCTTGCTCCCACTCCTCTGGAAATCCTGGAATTTCTGCCCCTGGCTTGGGCAGGAGAAGGAAATTCCCCCATAATATAATAAAGAAGAAATTCCACATTAATATAATACAAAAGAAATTCCACATTAATATAATAAAAAAGAAATTCCATTGATCCTGGGAGCTCCAAAGGAATTCTTGCTCCCACTCCTCTGGAAATCCTGGAATTTCTGCCCCTGGCTTGGGCAGGAGAAGGAAATTCCCCCATAATGAAATGAAATTCCACATTAATATAATAGAAAAGAAATTCCACATTAATATAATAAAAAAGAAATTCCACATTAATATAATGAAAAAGAAAATTCCATTTATCCTGGGAGCTCCAAAGGAATTCTTGTTCCCACTCCTCTGGAAATCCTGGAATTTCTGCCTCTGGCTTGGGCAGGAGAAGGAAATTCCCCCACAATATAATGAAATGAAATTCTACATTAATAAAATAAAAAAAGAAATTCCACATTAATATAATAAAAAAAGAAATTCCACATTATATTTCCAACAAGTGCCCTCATATTAATATAATAAAAAAGAAATTCCATTGATCCTGGGTGTTCCAAAGGAATTCTTGCTCCCACTCCTCTGGAAATCCTGGAATTTCTGCCCCTGGCTTGGGCAGGAGAAGGAAATTCCCCCATAATGAAATGAAATTCCACATTAATATAATAGAAAAGAAATTCCCCCATAATATAATAAAAATGAAATTCCACATTAATATAATAAAAAAGAAATTCCATTTATCCTGGGAGCTCCAAAGGAATTCTTGTTCCCACTCCTCTGGAAATCCTGGAATTTCTGCCCCTGGCTTGGGCAGGAGAAGGAAATTCCCCCATAATATAATAAAATGAAATTCCACATTAAAATAATAAAAAAGAAATTCCATTTATCCTGGGTGTTCCAAAGGAATTCTTGTTCCCACTTGTTGGAAATCCTGGAATTTCTGCCCCTGGCTTGGGCAGGAGAAGGAAATTCCCCCATAATATAATAAAATGAAATTTCACATTAATATAATAAAAAAGAAATTCCATTTATCCTGGGTGTTCCAAAGGAATTCTTGTTCCCACTTGTTGGAAATCCTGGAATTTCTGCCCCTGGCTTGGGCAGGAGAAGGAAATTCCCCCCATAATATAATGAAATGAAATTCCACATTAATATAATAGAAAAGAAATTCCCCCCATAATATAATAAAAATGAAATTCCACATTAATATAATAAAAAAGAAATTCCATTGATCCTGGGAGCTCCAAAGGAATTCTTGTTCCCACTCCTCTGGAAATCCTGGAATTTTCTGCCCCTGGCTTGGGCAGGAGAAGGAAATTCCCCCATAATATAATAAAATGAAATTCCACATTAATAAAATAAAAAAGAAATTCCATATTAATATAATAAAAAAAGAAATTCCACATTATATTTCCAACAAGTGCCCTCACAGAGCCAAAGCAAGCTGAGAGCAGTGTGGTGGTGATTGCAAAAAAATCCTTTAGAGTGGGCACAGAGAGGCCTTTTTATGAAATAATTTGACAATTAACCAGCCCACACATCAATTTCCTGCTCCAGCACCATTTATTTAAAAATATATCCCTCAACTAAATAAAAAAAAAGACATTTAAAAGGATTTTTTTCAGACTATTTTTGGAGGCCTACTCCTGCGGCCTTTGTCTTGTGCTTGAGCTGAACTTCAGCAGGAAGAGATTAAAGCTTGAGGCAAAGCCAGGCTGCCTAAGCCAGTCCATAAATCTTAGGCCAGCTTTAAGGGTTGGTTTGAAGCTCAGCTTTGCCTCAGCACCAGAAGTTCTGAAAAATTTCCATCTTCATTTGTGGCCCTGCCACTTCATTTGTGGCTTTGGAGTTTGGTTTGCTCCCAGCTGGAGCAGGAAAATTGGGAATTTTTTTGGGATCTTTCCCCCAGCTGATCCCAGCCTAGGGATGAGCTGCCTTGGACTGCCTGGCACAGAAAATTTCTTTTTTTTTTCCATGGGTAACAAAAAACTTCAAATTGCCCGAATATTTTTTTCCCCTCAGAGTCCAAAGGCACAAAACAGAGAGGAAAATCCTCTCGGGGAAGAATGTGGAAAGACAAATTTTAATTTAATTTGGAGGTCTGGAGCTTATTTCCAGCAGTTTTCTGGATCCATGAGGGAGCCAGGATTATCTTTGACTTCTGATAAATCTTGAAATCTTTCACCACAAATGAAGTTTTCCAGGAGCTTATTTTCCTTTTATCCAATGAGTCTCTGAGAGGGAAAATATGTAATTATTTACTCTAAAATCCATCCACTTAGCCCTGTGTGTTTATTATGAATCATTCCTTGGCTGGAAAAAAAGAAAATAAATCTGAGTTGCTCATAAACCCCCCTGTTAGTAGGAAATGCTGAGATTTGGTATTTACAGCTATTAAAAACTGCATCAAGGAAGGTGCTTTAACAACCTGAGGCCTGGGGGTTTTGGCTTTATGAATTGAGCTGTGGAATTTCTGCATTTTTGAAGTTTTCAGGGTTTTATTTTAGGCTTGGAAAGAGCTGAATGTGCCTAGCAGGGGGTGAGACTCCAAATTATGGATCCATATCCATAATTATAGATATATATATATATCCATAATTGGTTATTTGACTCTGCCTCAGCCCCCCCATCTCTTTGCTGCTGGTTTCATTATTTTAAAGTCAATTTTGAAAGTCAATTTTGGGGTCAGTTGTTGGAATCTGAAGTGCAGGGAACTCTCAGAACTTTGGGGGTGTTTAAGCCAGAGTTTAGAATTAAACCCAGGATTTGATCTGAGGCCTTGTGGAAAGGCCCCAGACTGAGGTGCTGGAGGGAGAATGGGGATTTGTGGTTTAAAGCAGAGACAGGTTAAGCTAAGGAAAGGAAAGTTTGGAGTTTTAGAGTTTAAAATATAAAAATAAAAGCAGTTCCAGAGGTAAACAAGGAGTTCAGAACGCAGCACTGCAGGTTTGTGTGCTAAGATTGGCTAAAAAATCTCACCCTGTAACATGGGCCCATGAGATGAAATATTTAAGGATTGGGTCAAAACCATAAATATAAATATAAATATAAAATAAATATAAATATAAATAAACATTCCTTATTAGGAATGTTTTCTTAATTAATAAATCCTTTAAAAATCTTGTAATTAAGGGTTTTGTGACCTTCTGAGCCATGCTGTAACAATGTGAGCTGAACTCACCCTTCCTGCCTATGGAGAAGATAAGAAAAATAAATCACATCACCTAAAAAATTCAGAGTTCCCATCCCTAACTCATTCAAAATTCATCAAAATCCCCACAGTCAGTGTTTGTACCTTTGCCTCCTGCTGATTTTCCTGGGCTGGCAATAAACCATCAGAATAAAAATCTTTTCAGTGATTATAACAAGGAAAATCAGTCATTATTGCACAAAGGATTTTAGGCTTGAATTTTAGACACAAACCCTGGGACAAAAAAAATTAAATTTTGGATAAAACTGTAGAATCTTGTGGAAAAATGTGCATTTCCAGGAGGAATCATTTAAAAACAGGTGATGAGTTTGGAAAAAGCAAGAACCATCCATGAGTTACAGTTTTTAAGGGAAAACATCAGCTACAGCTGATCAGGTTGCTCAGCTTGATTGGGGTTTTTATGTCAGAAAGTCTCTCAATTGAAGGGATATTTATAGAGATTTATATTTTTATTTATACATTTATTTATAGGGATTTTATACACAGCCACCCATGAATTCTCTTTTTTTTTTTGGCTCTTTCATTCCAAGGGCAAAACATTCACAGGAAAAAAAAAATCACTCCTAACCAAAGATAAAATAATGTGGAGAAGTTTGTGAGTAATGCTCCTTGGTCATTTTGTCATGTTCTGAAAATGAAATTTTAGAAGAATTTTTAGATTATTTTTTAATGTAGGTGATCAGGATATTTATGATTATTATGGATATTTATGATATTTAGCATATTAGGATATTTATGATCAGGGTATTTATGAAGACACCTCGGGACGTTTGCAGGAT
>JANCRA010000179.1:239702-374282 GCA_024362935.1 Setophaga petechia
ACTTTTAGAGAAAATTACATAAATGAAGCAATGTAGATAATCTTCCTTTCCTTTCCTTTCCTTTCCTTTCCTTTCCTTTCCTTTCCTTTCCTTTCCTTTCCTTTCCTTTCCTTTCCTTTCCTTTCCTTTCCTTTCCTTTCCTTTCCTTTTCCTTTCCTTTCCTTTCCTTTCCTTTCCTTTCCTTTCTCCTTTCCTTTCCTTTCCTTTCCTTTCCTTTCCTTTCCTTTCCTTTCCTTTCCTTTCCTTTCCTCCTTTCCTTTCCTTTCCTTTCCTTTCCTTTCCTTTCCTTTCCTTGAAATTTCCTTTCCTTGAAATTTCCTTTCCTTTCCTTTCCTTGAAATTTCCTTGAAATTTCCCTTTCCTTTCCTTGAAATTTCCTTTCTTTTCCTTGAAATTTCCTTCCTTTCCTTTCCTTGAAATTTCCTTTCCTTTCCTTTCCTTTCCTTTGAAATTTCCTTTCCTTGAATTTCCTTTCCTTTCCTTTCCTTGAAATTTCCTTTCCTTGAAATTTCCTTTCCTTTCCTTAAAATTTCCTTTCCTTGAAATTTCCTTTCCTTTCCTTCCCTATTCCCAGAGCTCTCCAATAAAAAGCCCCCCATACAATCACTGTGTGATTCTGTGTTTTTGAACACCAACAAGGGCAGAAAATGACCCAGCTGCTTTTATTCCCTGGTTTTTGCAGGTGGAGCTGACTGGGAACAGCATCTACGAGTACATCCACCCCTCCGACCCACGACGAGATGAGCGCTGTGCTCACTGCCCACCAGCCTCTGCATCCCCCACCTCCTGCAAGGTACTGCTGCCCACCTGCCTAAAACAGCACCAAAATTATTGCAAAAAAACAAATTCCAGCCTGAAATGTGACAAATTGCAGCCCAAAGCATGCCAGGAATCCATCAGTTCATTTACATTTACATTTACATTTACATTTACATTTATTTATGGCTTTGTTTTTACTTTTATTTTTATTTTTATTTTTATTTTTATTTTTATTTATTTTTATTTTTAATTTTTATTATAGTTACAGTTATAGTTATAGTTAGTTATAGTTGTATTTTTATTTTTATTATAGTTATAGTTATAGTTAGTTATAGTTCTATTCTTATTTTTATTATAGTTATAGTTATATTTAGTTATTGTTCTATTCTTATTTTTATTATAGTTATAGTTATAGTTAGTTATAGTTGTATTTTTATTTTTATTTTTATTATAGTTATAGTTAGTTATAGTTATATTCTTATTTTTATTATAGTTCTAGTTATAGTCATAGTCGTTATAGTCATAGTCGTTATAGTTATAGTCATAGTCATAATTATAGTTATAATTTTATTTTATTTTTATCTTATGTTTAATTTTGGTTTAGGTTTTTGTTTATTTTTTATTTATCGATTTATTTATTTTTATTTATCCTGTTCAAAGCTCAAATGGGGATGCAGCAGAACTCAAAACTGTGATCCAGGATTTAATGTTCTTACAGGGAATAAGGTGCCCTCAATTAAGCAGTGCCTTTTATGCTATGGAGATATTTATTTGTATTTTATTATTTTATTTTTATTTTATTTTTATTTTTATCTTTTTAAATTGTTATTTATTTATCCTGTTTGAAGCTCAAATGGGGGGAGCAGCAGGAACTTAAAACTCTGATCCAAGATTTAATGTTCTTACATAGAATAAGGTACCTTAATTTAAATAATTCCTTTTGTGCCATGGAGCTTTTTATTTTTATTTTTTTTTATTTTATTTTTATTTTATTTTTATTTATATTTATCCTGTTTGAAGCTCAAATGGGGATGCAGCAGAACTCAGAACTGTGATCCAGGATTTAATGTTCTTACAGGGTATAAGGTACCTTAAATTAAATAATGACTTTTATGCCATGAAGCTTTTTATTTATTTTTATTTTTTATTTTATTTTTAATTTTTATTTTTATTTTTTATTATTTTATTTTTATTTATCCTGTTTGAAGCTCAAATGGGGGAGCAACAGAAACTCAGAACTGTGATCTAGGATTTAATATTCTTACAGGGAATAAAGTACCTTAAATTAAATAATGCCTTTTATGAAATTAAACAATGCCTTTTATGAAATTAAACAATGCCTTTTTGCCATGGAGCTGTAAACAGGTTTTTATCTCAGCCCAGGGGTTTTTTTCATCTCTTTTATTTTCATTTTTATCTTTGCTGAGGCTGCAGAAGTCCCGTGGTGGCCTGGCTGGGCACAGCTCAGCTGCAAGGCCTGAGTGGGAAAAAACCAACAAAACCTCAGCTAAGTGGGAAATAAAAGGATATTTTGAATATTTTAAAATAACTCTTAAATTCAAAGCTTGGACAACAAAACCAGAGTTAATCTCCACTGCAGGCAGAGCAGAAATGGGTTTGGCAAAGAAAAAAATCTCATTTAAAAAGTGACTTTTTGTGGGAAATCTTGTCCTCTTCTGCTGCCACCCACAGAAATTTTGCCCCCACCCTTTGTGGGTGAAGTTGTCACCTCAGTGTTGCAATTTCTGTCTCAGAAATTAAAATATTCTCAAATATTTTTTCAGTTTGTTCTTCCTCGGGGCAATCCTTTGAACCTCCAAAGATCAGAGCCAGCACAAAGCAGCTCCCACTTGTGTTTCAGCATTGATTAATTTGGATTTATTGATTTCAGCTGCCAGTTCCTGGCAGTCTTTTCCAAGCACAGCTCCTAAAAATCATGTGGAAATTTTGGTTCTTGCTACAATTTTGTTCAAACAGGATAAATACAATTTCTAGTAAAATTTTGGGTTCTTGCTACAATTTTGTTCAGGATTTATTTATTGTTTTTGCAGTTTTGGTGCCCCTCTGTGATTCCATCAGGGCAGAACTGTAAATTCTGAATTTAGGGAAGATGTTGGTGTGTCTGGGAGCACCTGGACTGCTCCAAATGCTGGAAATGCAAGAATTATTCTCTTTTCTTCCTCCCCAAATAGCTTTTTTTGGAAAAAAACCTTCCCTTGGTGTCTTGGAAAGCAAATTCTTACTTTTCTCAAACTCTTCTATATGATTATTTCATATTTTGTTCATTTCTCTGTCAGAATTTTTAAAAAATATTGATATTTTTAAAAATCATATTGATATTTTAAAAACTTTTTCTCCCTTTTCCCAACTTACTGATAAACAGAGGAGACACCTGTGATGGAAATGATTTAAAGGTGATTTTCATGGTGGGACTGGATAATCTTTAAAGTCTCTTCCAGCCTCAATAATTTGGTGAAATCCAGGAGTTTTCATGCAGGTTTGCTGATATTCACAATTAGTTGTGAGGTATTTTAATACCTACTGGCCTGGCAAAGGCAACAACTTCCTGTTTGGCTTAAAATTTAAATATTTTTCAATTCATTTTTGGAGATTTTTTTTAATTTAAAGCCAACTGGGATTAATTTCTGTGTCCAAAGCAGATAATCCTAAAATTCTTCTGTTTTTCCCAGATCCTCATTCTCTGCAGCTTTCTTTGCTCATCCTGCATTGATAAGGAAATTTAGGGTCAAAATAAGGAAAAATATTTTCAGTTTTGGTCAGTTCATGTGCATTTTATATCAAATTTTGTGGAAATTTATCAATTCAAACCTCAAAATAAAAACATCCCCTTTATATTCCCAGACTTGGAGGAGATAAAGGAATTCTGTTCTGTTTCCAGATAAATTCCTCATTTTCTGCAGATTTCTTTGCCTCATCTACATTGTGAGGAAATTCAGGACAGAAATAAGGAAAAATATTTTCAGTTTTAGTCCATTTATGTGCATTTTGTATCAAATTTTGTGGAAATTAATCAATTCAAACCTCAAAGCAACAACATCCCCTTTATATTCCCAGACTTGGAGGAGATAAAGGAATTCTGTTCTGTTTCCAGATCAATTCCTCATTTTCTGCAACTTTCTTTGCTCATCCTGCATTGATAAGGAAATTTAGGGTTAAAATAAGGAAAAATATTTTCAGTTTGGGTCTGTTCATGTGCATTTTATATCAAATTTTGTGGAAATTAATCAATTAAAACCTCAAAACAACAACATCCCCTTTATATTCCCAGACTTGGAGGAGATAAAGGAATTCTGTTCTGTTTCTAGATAAATTCCTCATTTTCTGCAGATTTCTTTGCCTCATCTACATTGTGAGGAAATTCAGGACAGAAATAAGGAAAAATATTTTCAGTTTTAGTCCATTTATGTGCATTTTATATCAAATTTTGTGGAAATTAATCAATTCAAACCTCAAAGCAACAACATCTCCTTTATGTTCCCAGACTTGGAGGAGATAAAGGAATTCTGTTCTGTTTCTAGATAAATTCCTCATTTTCTGCAGCTTTTTTTGCCTCATCTACATTGTAAGGAAATTCAGGATAGGAATAAGAAAAATTATTTTCACTTTTGGCCCATTTATGTGCATTTTGTATCAAATTTTGTGTGGTAGAGGAAATTAATTGATAAAAAATCTCAAAGCAACAACATCTCCTTTAGATTCCCAAATTTGGAGGAGATAAATAAAGGAATTCTGTTCTGTTTAGGGATTATTTTATTTTATTTTATCTCATTCTGGAGTGGGTGCATAAAAATATCCAGAATCTACAGCTAAATCTTTCTAAAATGCACAGAAAAAACCAAATATTAATTTACTGTTGCCTTCCCTGTGTCAGTAATTCCCTTTGCTGCAGGGTTTTATGCAGTAAAATCTTGAGGTAGAACCTGAAACTACCTGGCCTGCAATAACCAAACCAATTTCTTTATTTAATCCAGTGAAGATTTAAAAACTCTTGAATAAATGACAGGAATGAAGCAAATTCTGCCTGTATCTGAGGAGATAATTTCAATATTTAAGTAAAACATGGAGTTCTACAAATAACTTAAAGGGCAGTGAAGTGAAAGTGGCTTGATTTATAAAAAGCAGGAGGAAACCAGACTATTTTAATGCATTTTTTGTCATTTCAGTTGGATTTTCTCTCTTTTAATCTTTTAAAACACACCTGGATCATCAAGTCACTGGGTGGAATCAAAAATTTCCTCTTATAACTTTATTATATTACAGGTTTCTGCAATCTGGGGCATTGCTCAGGCATAAAATCAATATTGCACTGCAGACACAGACTTTTATATCCCAAATTCCCAGCTTGGCTCATGGAAATTGCCTTTTTTAAGATGTTTTCTTCAGCTAAAGCTCAGATATTTATATCCATTTTTAGTCCAGCACTTGCAGCTGGATAAGATCTGTTTTGAGAGGAATAAAATCACAAATATCAACAATATCTGTGCTTTGTGATATTCTGTTATTGGGATTAAAGAACCCAGAGCACAGATTGTTTTTGACCTCTGCTTTTAGAGTTTTTGTAAATTTGGGTGCCACCTCTATTTATTTCTCAGGGAAATGCAAATTATTGCTTTGCATAAAATCAGACAGTGTGTGGATTTCTTTACACAGTCCTCACTGTCACATTGTTTTTCTTCAGATAAATCACCCTGGTATTAAAAATAAAAACCCCATATTGTTTAGAAAGCATAAAAATTCTTAAATTATTCTATTTTAATGTTTTTACATTCTTCTTCTTATTCTCCTTCCTCTCCTTCACCTTCTCCTCCTTTACCTTCTCCATGAGTTTGGGTGGTTTTGTGTAAGTGGATAAAAAACTTTCACAAGTAGTTGATTATGAAGTCAAAAATAAAAAATAATTTAAGTTTCATTTCTTAATTAAACAATTTATCCTTAAAAAACCTTATAGAAAAAAATTACATCTCCATTTTGTAGGTTGTTAGTGTGCAGCATTGTAAAAGTCACAATTTATAGATAAAAATTAATAAACATCTAAATCCAAACAAAAAATGCCATCTCACACATTTAATCCCAACCCTGACCCTAGGAAAAAACCAAAATAATTCAATTACTTTATTACATCTTTATTATAAGGTGTGTTCAAGTTAACAAAGTGTCATCTAAAGTTATTAGCTATAGTAAAGCAGGTAATTTTATTTATTGGACAAAGTAATAGCTTATTTTATTTTACTGGTATAAAGTAATTAACTTTAATAATTAATTGGTAAGAGCTTAAAGCAGATTATTAAGGTACGGATGTTGTTCAGTGAGGTACTGCAAATATATATTAATTATAGATATATTTATTTTATCAGTTCCTATATTAACAGCCTTGTTTTTTTCTTTGCCATGGATAAACTCATATTTTATTAATTTCTTTCCCTGCTAATTGAGTTGTTTGCTCTGCAGAGCAGCTGCTGGGCCTGTCTGCACCTGGGGGAAGAACCTTCCTCCCCTCTGGGGGAAGAAAGAACCTTCCTCCCCTCTGGGGGAAGAACCTTCCTCCCCTCTGGGGGAAGAAAGAACCTTCCTCCCCTCTGGGGGAAGAACCTTGTCCTAAAACCCAGCCCAGACCCTTCCTCCCTCTGGGGGAAGAACCTTGTCCTAAAACCCAGCCCAGACCCTTCCTCCCTCTGGGGGAAGAACCTTGTCCTAAAATCCAACCCAGACCCTTCCTCCCTCTGGGGGAAGAACCTTGTCCTAAAACCCAGCCCAGACCCTTCCTCCCCTCTGGGGGAAGAACCTTGTCCTAAAACCCAGCCCAGACCCTTCCTCCCCTCTGGGGGAAGAACCTTGTCCTAAAACCCAGCCCAGACCTGCCCTGGCCCAGCCCCAGCTCCTCCCCAGGTCCTGGCAGGTCACGGATCAGGGATGCCCTCAGGAGGAGCTGCAGGTCCTGAGGAGTTTCCCCTGAGCTTCCTCTGCTCCACATGGACATTCCAAGTGTCCTCTCCTGGTGTGGCCCCTCCAGACCCGTCACCATCCTCATGTCCCTCCTGTGGGCACTCTCTGAGAGATTTCAGATCTTCCTTCTCTGGTGGCACCCAGAACATCCCAGCACTGGGGGTGAGGTCCATCAACAGCAGCTCCAGAAGTCCCTGCAGGCCTTGATGAGTTTGAACCTTTCCTCTCCTCACACTGAGCTCAAATCCAAATTTCCAGGCCAGCCCAAGCTGCCAGAGCTCAGCAGCAAAGAGTTTTGGCTCTGGCATGGTGAGGGGACAAGGCTGGCAGGGGTTTGTGACACTGAGGCCTTGTGCAGGCTGACCCAGGGCACAGGCTGGGCAGAGCTAAAGAGTAAAGCAGGGATTTAGGAAAAGGCCTCCATGGATCCACCTTGGGCAGCACAAAAGCCCAGCCCCTTTCCAGCTCCCTCAGCCTCTCCTCATCAGATCCATGTTCCAGCCCCTTCCCTGGAAACACTCCAGCCCCAAAATGTCCTTTTTGAAATGAAGAGCCCAAAACTGGGCACAGGACTTGTGTGTGGCCTCACCAGTGCTGAGCACAGCCTGAATGGGCACCCTGATGGGTGAGCACACATTTGGGGGTGCCTTAGGGTGGTTGAGTCTCATAGATGGACAATCCTTCCCAAAGGAATGGGCTTGAAACCCTAAACTACCTTGGGAATGTTGCAGACACCAGTATCTGAACTGGAAATCTCAATGTCTGAACTGGAATTGTGTTTGTTCACCACCAGGCCACATCACCCAGAAGCATTTATTAAAGACTCTCCCAGTATTCTTCTGGAATAAGAGGCTGTAAATGTTCCCTCTGTTTTGTTGATGCCTTGTGCAGGCTGAGCCAGAGCAGAGGCTGGGCAGAGCTAAAGAATAAAGCAGGGATTGATTCAAAGCATCTCCTCCATGGATGCACCTTGGGCAGCACCAGAGCCCAGCCAGGGCTGCACCCAAGATGAACCAAAATGGCCCCAAAATGCACGGCCGGGCACGGGGTCTGTCCCTGGGATCAGTTCTGCTCCATTTGCATCTTGCAGTTCATTGTCCCATCCCAGCTTTAGCCCAGGCAGTCCCACCCTGCTTGTTTTTCTCTCTGCAGCCCACGGGGTTTGTGTTCCTGGGCTGAGATTTGGATCATTTGTCCTTGGTGCCCAGCTGGAGCAGGAATTGTTTTGTCTCCCTGCTCTGTGCACAGAGCTCAGCATCCCAGAATGTGAAGCTCAGACCCACACACTGAAGCAGCACAGAATAGGAAAAATAGAAAAGCTCAAACCTGAGGCATCAGTGTGATGCCACTAAAACCCCTCTCCAGGGGTGATGAGCACTTTGGAGGAGGCTGAAATTGGGGCTGGAATTTAGGAACTGAATGCTGAGGGCTGCTCTGGGATTATTGATCACACCCAGCAGGGTCTTTGAAGGGAAAACCATGGAATGCCAACACAGGCTGGGATGAGCATGAACAACCAGGACCTCAAGGCCTCAAATATTACACCCAAAACATCTGGGTGCTGCTCTGTCTCCCTGTTTATGCAGAAATCTTTGTTTCCCAGTTCTCAACACAGAGTTTAAGTCTTGCAGCAGGACAGCAACACTTCCCAACCCATCCATCTCTTGTCCTGGCAGCTGCTGCAAGCAGAACAGCAAGAAAATAAAAAATATTTGCACTGCAGGTTAACCAGGAGAAGGAATTAATCAATGCTGCCTTTCCATGTGTGTTTGCAGGCAGACATTGTGGGTCTCTGATTGCTTTCAGATGCTTTTCCTGGGATTTGAAAGCTTTAAAACACATCCTTAGCTCCCCAAATTTTGCTGACTCACAGGGCAAGGCGTGGTGTGCTAAGAGCAGTTTATGAACATTCCCCAGAGCAGGGGAAGAAATGTGGAAGTTCCTGCAGTTCCCTCAGTTTTCTGCTAGCTGGATAATTCAGAAATGATGAGTTACAACCTGATGGAAGCTGCAGAAGAATGTGGAATACATGATGTCAGCCTTTCTCCACTCCACTTGATTCTTTAAGGGCTCTGTTTCCCTCAGCCAAGCAGCAAATCCCTGTGCAGGATTTTCCTCCACATTCCCTACATGCAGGAACTTCACATTTAAAGAAGGGAATAGAAAAATTTTGCATCTGGCAAGATGTTTTTTTGGATGAATTTATGAAGAATTTTTCTAGTAGTACATGGGCAAAATAGCAACATGGAAAGTTATTTTAATTTTCATTAATTTAAATATATTTTACAGGAGAACCATTACTGAGAGGTGATGGCTTAATATGATCCCGTTGCCACTGTTTGTTAGGGTTACTTTAAATCTGAGAAACATAGAAATAATAAATTCTAATTTAACAATTATAATTATAAATTTTATTGCACAAAAGTGGAAAAAGGGGGCCAATTGCTGACAACTCATTAAAACATCTCTTTTCATTGGTAATTAACAGTGAAATCCACCAAAGCAAAGTGTAAAAATCTGTTCTTTTCCTTTCCTGCTGAGTTCCTTCCCCAAGAAAACTTTGGAAGCTTCACTTGGAGGAGCAAAGGAGGATTTAGGTGGATGTCAGTGAATGGCTGAGTTTGGATATGATAGGAATGCTAATGGAGAATTTCCTCTCTGCAGCTGTGCCAGGATTCTGAAATAGGCAGGAAACAGAACAAACTGCCCAAATGGGAGGGAAATTTGGACACTTTGTGCAAGTTTGGAACTCCAGGATGGGCTGACAACAGAACTGGTTTTGCTTTTCTACCCCAACAAATCATTACCAGGGAAAATCAAAATGTTTGCAAGTCCCTTTTGCCAATCCTGCATTTTCACCTTCTACAATTATCCTGAAACTGATTTTTTTTTTTGCAGACTTTTTTTTTTTGGATTTTTTTTTTTTTTTTGCAGACTTTTTTTTTTTTGGAATTTGGTGTCACCCTTGTTCAGATTAAGGGATGGAAGTTGTTGTGTCCTGTATCTGCTCAGCCTGGGGAGGAGGAGGCTCCAGGAGACCTCAGAGCCCTTTCCAGGAGCTCCAAGAGAGCTGGAGAGGAACTTCTCATGAGGGCAAGGGGGAATGGTTTTAAACTGACAAAGGGCAGGGTTAGGTGGGATATTGGGAATTAGGAATGGTTCCCTGGAATGGTGGGGAGGGACTGGGATGGAATTCCATCCCTGGATCCCTGGCAGTGCCCAAGGCCAGGCTGGAGCACCCTGGGACAGTGGGAGGTGTCCCTGCCATGGCAGGGGTGGCACCAGGATGAGTTTTAGGATATTCTCTGCTGGGAGGAAAGGCTGGCACAGCTGGCATTGTTCACCTGCACAGGAGAAGCTTTGGGCTGAGCTCAGGGTGGCCTTGCAGGGCCTGAAGGAGCCCCAGGAAAGCTGGAGAGAGACAATTGCCAGGGGATGCAGGGACAGCACACAGGGAATGGCTGCACACTGGAAAATTACAGGTTTAGATCAGATATTAGGAAAACTTTTCTCCCTGTGAGGGTGGGCAGGGCTGGGATGGAATTCCATCCCTGGATCCCTGGCAGTGCCCAAGGCCAGGTTGGACATTGGAGCAGCCTGGGACAGTGGGAGTTGTCCCTGCCATGGCAGGGCTGGCACTGGGTGAATTTTAAGGTCCTTCCAAGCCAAACCATTCTGGAATTCTTTCTGTGTGTCCCAAATCCATGACCCTGTGCTGGGATCCTCCCCAGCTCGCTCAGCAGGCCCTGGGCCGTGTGGGCCCCAGATGCTCTGCAGATCCCACCACAGTCAGAGCAGAGCACGTGAGGCTTCCCAGAGCAGAGCAGATCCACAAAAATAACAACTGAAAGGGCCAAAACCCTGCAGAGTGTCTGGGGGAAGGGCAGTGAAGGGGATTTCTGTTATCTGAGCTTCCAGCAGGGACATGGGGCCCTGTGGGATGCAGGAGCTCCAGGCAGGCACAGGGTGGACAGGAGGGAAGGTGGGATCAGGTGGCTGCTTTTAGGTGCTCTAAAAATTCCTGTCTTTTCCATTTTCCATCTCCTCCACCAGAGCTGGAATTTGGGTTTGCACTGCAGCTCCTCTGTGGAGCAGACACAAATCCCTGGCTGGGCAGGAGCTCCCCATTTTAATGCTTCTTTCCAGATTTTTTTGTGCAGGGACAGATGAGGTGCCCCATTCCTAAAGCAACACATGGGGAGTTTTAGGAATATTCCTGTACAAAGTGGTTCTGCAACAGAGCAGTGTCATGTTTTGGTAATGTCAAAATCTGGAAAAGGGAGATAAAAGAGCAGCTTTTACCCCAGAAAAAAACCCAAAGGCATGAGAGGTGAAGCTGTGGGGAAAAAGTTCATGGTGATCTTTCTTTCCTCACTCCACTGAGCAACCACAGGATTCTGTGACTGTTTTCTGTCAAAAGAGATTAAAGATGGATTGGAAAGCAATGATGGATTTCAGAGTTGCTCCTCTAGGGATGGACAATCCTGGCTTCCATAAACAAAAGCATAATTTCATAGAAATGCTTGGAGAATCATGCAATGGGAGTGGAGAAATGCACAAATTCTTTATCCAAAATATCAAGACTCCTTTTCTTTACCATGGCATTTATTCTGTTTATGAGAATATGAAAATACAAATGTGTGGAATAGAAAAAAGCTGCTTTATTCTTGCCTTAAAGTCAAACTGTATTGCAGGATGTGCTAATAAGAGAAAAGGGATTCATGGAGAGGATTCCCTTTGTAGAAATGGTGCTCTGGGAAAGAAACACAACTTCTCCATGTCCACACCATGGATTTTCTGTGTTTCAGCTCTGGGAGGGAGTTTGGACAAATCTGGGCTGGAATTTGAATTAAACAAATTAATCTCTGCCTCACTTATAGCTTTTACTGAGTCTACTCAGCTCCACCTGTTCAGGCAGGGAGATCTGTAGGCTGAGCAGGCAATAGGGAAATAATGATTAAACTAGAAATAATTGTTGGAATAGAGAAACTTTGATGAGTCAGATAAGGGAAACATGGATTTGGGTAAAAAACAAACAGTGGTGCATTTGAAATGGACATCCTGGACATGGAGATGGGCCCTGATTTCATGGAATCACAAAATGATGGAATGGTTTGGGTTGGAAGGGATCTTCAAGCTCATCCAGTGCCAAACCTTTGGGTGCTCCAAGCCCCAGTGTCCAACCTGGCCTTGGACACTTCCAGGGATGGGAAATCCACAAGAATTTGGATTCATAAATAGATAAAATAAATTGATAGAATAGAATAGAAGAATAGAATAGAATAGAATAATAGAATAGCTGGAAGTGACCCACAAGGATCACCCAGCTGTGATATTTTGAGTTTTGCTTTATTCTGATGGATGTGGCAGCACCCAGCAGGATCCCAGGACTTTATTTTCCTTTCAATCAGCTTTACAATTGCAAATTTAATTCAATTCTTTTTTGCTTAGAATAGAATAGAATAGAACAGAATAGAACAGAATAGAACAGAATAGCTGAGCTGGAAGTGACCCACAGGGATCACCCAATTCCAGCTGGAATATCTCTGAAGGGTTTCTGCTCTCTCCAGGATTATTTTAGTTCTCATCCTTCATCAGCTGATGTTTGCAACATGTTGGTTTCACCTTTTCTCTAGAAGGAATAGAATAGTTTATACATAGAATTTTGAACATTTTTTATCTCTCAGAGGAAAGGAGTTCACATCATTTCCAGTGATGCATTTAGATAATTAATATTCCTGAATAATTAAATACAGTGGCCAAGCTTCAGTTATTAGATGAATATTCTCTAATAATTAAGAAGCTTATCTTCCTTTAGTGATTCTTACATTGTGGTTCAGTCATAACATTTTATTATTCATTATTTTCTCTCTTGACTTTCATATCTCTGTGCTTAACCCAGAGATCTCTTGACCCTTAAGAACTTCATTGAGTTTCTTTCTTTTACCTCTTTTTGACAGCCCAAATTCTCTCTGAGCTCAAACATTTACTTGAAAGACGCCAGTAATATCAATAATTTCACCACTGAGTCTAGATGCTGCAAGTTGGGGTTTTTTTCAATTTTTTTCCAAACTTCACTGTGGTTGCTCCTATTTGAATATTCAGTGTCTCCCTCTTTGTTTGCCAAACCTCTGAGCACCCCATTTTCTACATCATCCTCATCAGAGGGGAGAATCTTTCTCTTAAATCTCATCCAGCACCCATTGGGTGCTCCAAGCCCCAGTGTCCAACCTGGACACTTCCAGGGATGGGAAATCCACCAGAATTTTTATTAATGATTAGATAAAATGAATAGAATAGAATAGAATAGAGTAGAGTAGAATAGAATAGAATAGAATAGAATAGCTGGAAGTGACCCACAAGGATCACCCAGCTGTGATATTTTGAATTTTGCTTTATTCTGATGGATGTGGCAGCATCCAGCAGGATCCCAGGACTTTATTTTCCTTTCAAACAGCTTTTCAATTGCAAATTTAATTCAGTTCTTTTTTGCTTTGCTGCCCATTTCTGCTATTTTTGAGGGTACTGGACAGGGTCACACTGGCAAAATTAACACAAAAACCTAATAAATTATTTTTTATGTTAATTCACAGTCTTGCACATTCCAGAGCCATTCCTGACTCGTGGGATGAGGCTGCAGCCACAGCAAATCTCTGCTGTGTGGTTTCCCCCCACCCAATGTGGAAATTTTTATTTAAAACTCCACACTGGGTGTGCCAGCTCCTTCAAGGGCCAGCTTTGCCCCATAGGGACCTAATTTTAATTAGAGAGACAAATGGGAAATTTCTTTCCCCTCCTTGCTAAATCCTTTTTCTGTGGTTGTATCTTCAGACCTTAAACCCCCAAAATTAAAATAGAATTAAAATAGAATAGAGAACCTGTTGGTTTTGAGGCTCAGACCACTGGAGGGGTGAATTGGTACAAAAATCAGGAGTAAAACTCAGCAGTTAAATCGAATTAAAGAAAGATTCCAAGTGGGTTTTGGTTAAAACCCTGTGGGAAGTTATGACAGAGCTGAGGACCCTTCTGCTCCCTGATTTTCCTATTCACAGTTGAACCAAATTGGTTTTCTTGTCCTAAAACAGTTCTGCCAAACTGCAACCTTCAGTAAAAAATCTGAATTATTCATGGTGTCTGAACCGTTATTGAGAGTAATTACCATTACAGATAACAACATTCTATATTATTTCTATAATAAATAAATATAGCTGTATTATTTCTATAATAAATACATATAGAATAAATAGAATAAATATATTCTATATTCTTGATATTCTGTCAGAATATTCCTGCCTCACATCCTTAGCAGAAAGTCTGTGTGTACCTGACCATGACCCCATGAATTTTAAACCTTTTTGGAGGTTATCACTGCAGATATTTGTTTAAAAACAACCTCCCAGGGGAGATTTGGAAGTCAGAAACTGCACATGGAGTTCAGAAGGTCTGGGCATCCCCAGCCACGTGCACTCCAATTCTTACAAACCCACTCCATTTCCTTGTTTCCCAATAATTATAATTAATACAAACCCACTCAATTTCCTTGTTTCCCAATAATTACAATTAATACAAACCCACTCAATTTCCTTGTTTCCCAATAATTATAATTAATACAAACCCACTCAATTTCCTTGTTTCCCAATTATTGCAATTAACACAAACCCACTCCATTTCCTTCTTTCCCAATAATTATAATTAATACAAACCCACTCAGTTTCCTTCTTTCCCAATAATTATAATTAACACAAACCCACTCCATTTCCTTCTTTCCCAATAATTATAATTAATGCAAACCCACTCCATTTCCTTGTTTCCCAATTATTACAATTAATACAAACCCACTGAATTTCCTTGTTTCCCAATAATTATATTAATACAAACCCACTCAATTTCCTTGTTTTCCAATAATGATAATTAGTACAAACCCACTCAATTTCCTTGTTTCCCAATAATTATAATTAATACAAACCCACTGAATTTCCTTGTTCCCCAATAATTATAATTCTTACAAACCCACTCAATTTCCTTGTTTCCCAATTATTATAATTAATACAAAACCACTGAATTTCCTTGTTTCCCAATTACTGCAATTAACACAAACCCACTGAATTTCCTTGTTTCCCAATAATTATAATTAACACAAACCCACTCAGTTTCCTTGTTTCCCAATTATTACAATTAACACAAACCCACTGAACTTCCTTGTTTCCCAATAATTATAATAAATGCAAACCCACTCAATTTCCTTGTTTCCCAATTATTATATTAATACAAACCCACTGAATTTCCTTGTTTCCCAATAATTATAATTAATACAAACCCACTCAATTTCCTTGTTTCCCAATTATTACAATTAATACAAACCCACTCCATTTCCTTGTTTCCCAATTATTACAATTAACAAAACCCACTGAATTTCCTTGTTTCCCAATAATTATATTAATACAAACCCACTCAATTTCCTTGTTTCCCAATAATTATAATTAATACAAACCCACTCAATTTCCTTGTTTCCCAATTATTATAATTAATACAAACCCACTCAATTTCCTTGTTTCCCAATTATTGCAATTAACACAAACCCACTCAATTTCCTTGTTTCCCAATTATTGCAATTAACACAAACCCACTCAATTTCCTTGTTTCCCAATTATTATAATTAATACAAACCCACTCAATTTCCTTGTTTCCCAATTATTACAATTAATACAAACCCACTGAATTTCCTTGTTCCCCATTCTGTTGTTACTTTGGGGATTCCCTTAATTTCCCCTGAACAGTTTTCCAAAGTGTTCCAAAGTGCCCCAAAGAACATTTTTCCTTCCCTTAACCAATAAGGACTGGGGTTTGTTTGGAACCCTGGTCACTGAGAATTTTAGATTTTCTGTGCTGGCAGGCACTGAGCCCAAAAATACACTACATTTAACCTAAAACCATAGAGAAAGCTTCCAAAATTAAATAATATAACTAAAATAATAAGTGTATAGTTTAAATAGAAGTGTGTAACACCACAGAGTAAAAAAAATAGAGTTTAAAGTTTTAAAATATAATAATACACAAATATATATAATATATAATATATAATATATAATATATAATATATAATATATAATATATAATATATAATATACAGTATATAATATATTATATATTATATATTATATATTATATATATTTATATTATAAATAGTATATTTATAATATTATATATTAATATATATAAAAAGAAAAGTTTTAAAACAAAAGCTAGTCCTTTTTCATGAGTTTAAATATGTAATTAAATAATAAAGTCCACATTACAAATCACAAATAATTAGTTATTAAATAAAAAATAGAAATAATTTAAATATAATTTCTTAATGAAACATTTATCCTTAAAAGACCTTATTAAAAAATACAGCCCACGGGGTTTGTGCTCCTGGGCTGAGATTTGGATCATTTGTCCTTGGTGCCCAGCTGGAGCAGGAATTGTTTTGTCTCCCTGCTCTGTGCACAGAGCTCACCATCCCATAATATGAAGCCCAGCCCCACACACTGAAGCAGCACAGAATGTGAAAAATAGAAAAGCTCAAACCTGCAAAGTTTATGGTAGAAACTCCATTTCTGGGCTTTTTGCTGTCAAAACCAACCTCAGGATTTCTCAGAGCCAATGTGGGTCCATCCATCCATGGTCAGGGAGTTCTGACAGTGCAGATCTCTGCCAAGCTTCACCAGGGCTCTGTTCTTGGTGTGTTCTTGGCTCACCATCCCATAATATGAAGCTCAGACCCACACACTAAAGCAGCACAGAATGTGAAAAATAGAAAAGCTCAAACCTGCAAAGTTTATGGTAGAAACTCCATTTCTGGGCTTTTTGCTATCAAAACCAACCTCAGGATTTCTCAGAGCCAGTGTGGGTCCATCTATCCCTGGTCAGGGACAGTGCAGATCTCTGCCAGGCTGCACCAGGGCTCTGCTCTTGGCTCACCATCCCATAATATGAAGCTCAGGCCTGCACACTAAAGCAGCTCAGAATGTGAAAAATAGAAAAGCTCAAACCTGCAGAGTTTATGGTAGAAACTCCATTTCTGGGCTTTTTGCTGTCAAAAACAACCTCAGGATTTCTCAGAGCCAATGTGGGTCCATCCATCCCTGGTCAGGGACAGTGCAGGCACCTGCCAGGCTGCACCAGGGCTCTGCTCTTGGCTCACCATCCCATAATATGAAGCTCAGGCCTGCACACTAAAGCAGCACAGAATGTGAAAAATATTAAAGCTCAAACCTGAGACATCAGCTGATTTCTGTCTCTACCTAAAGCTGAACCATCAACAAGGGAAGGGCGATGTTCTGGGAGCTTCAGGAATAAATCAGCAGCCAAATGTGCTTTGTGCTTTCAGAGTATGAAATCGAGAGATCCTTCTTCCTGAGGATGAAGTGTGTCCTGGCCAAGAGGAACGCAGGCCTGACCTGCAGTGGCTACAAGGTAATGTCTATAAATCACTCCTCTACCCCTGAAATACCCCACAGCTGACAAGTTTATCTATTCAGGTGTTTGGTTTGGGTTTTGTTTTTATATAGGTGTGTAGTAAATGCCACAAGCCTTGCTAAGGCCCCGTGGAGGCTGTAACAATAGAAATGCTGATACAGCAACAGACACATGTTCTAACCCTGGACTCACAACGTATATTTGTACCCTTAGAAGGAAAAAATCCTATTGACCCTTCTGTTGGTCACTGGTAAACCCTTTAACCTGTGTCCATTAGTCCAGTTTGGAGCCTGGCCAAGGGTAGATATGTAGCTCACTGTACCCTATTAAGTAGAAGAAGAATTGCCCCGGGCCTTTCACGCTCTCCTGAATAAACATCTCCAGTGGAACTGCCGGGTCTGCTTCTCCTCTCTCCCTCTGCCTGAGCCATGCCCGGGGCAGCCAAGCCTGGCAGCAGCTGAACCCTAAAGAGCTGAGATCCCAGAGCTGTTATCACTGTACAGAGCTGTTATCACTATCCAGAGCTGTTATCACTGTCCAGAGCTGTTATCACTATCCAGAGCTGTTAAAACTCTGCTGGCTGCAGGGCTCCCCATGGTTTCGGGTCCCAGCGGGCTGGACTCCGGGGTGTCGCAGACACTCTCTGTGAAAAATCCTTTCTGTAGGATTTTTCCTTCTAGAGCTGAGAAGCTCAGTAACAAATGTAAACAATTATTATCTGCTGCTGTGGAATGCAACAGGTCCATCTGTGGTTGGTCCCCTGTAGGTGTTTGGATCTACTGACCACTCATGGTGGAGCTGCTGTCCTCTCTGTGAGACACAGACCTTTGTTATTCATTCTTTCCTTTCTATTCTGAGCTTAGTCGGCTTCTGAAGCAGCTCCTTTCCTTTCTATCTCTATGTAGTATAGTTATAATGTTATATATATATCATAATAAAATATATATATTATATATATATCATAAATAATAAATAATAAAATATAATAAAATAATATATAATAAAATATATATGTTATATATATATCATAAAAAATATAACAAATCAAGCCTTCTGATAATGGAATCAAGATCCTGACTCTTCCATCCTCTACAAACCCCTGTGACCACCGACAACTCCGGGGCTCTGTCCTTTCCTGGGATAGAGGTCCCGGGCCAACGCCAGCTACTGAGACCCCCAAAAGGCCACAATACAGGTGTAGCTGAGAGCAAAGTTTGTGATGAGAAGAATCAGAAAAGATCCCCAAATTTCCCTCAATAATTCAAATTTAAACTCGGTGGCACGCTGCCTCCCCTGGGTCCCTGGGCATTCCCTGGGGCTGCCAGGAGAGCACAGTTGTCAGGACCCAGCACATCCCTCTGGCTGTCCTGAGCAGCCCAGACCCTGCCAGGGGGCTCAGAGACCCTGGCACAGAGCCCAGAATGCCCCTGTGGGTTTGATGATGACCCATGGAGCAAATTACCAACCTTGTATGAAGATCAGCAAGCCACAGCAGTTGAAGTAGAATATTAGTGAAGTTATCACAGGGTGGAAAAGTAAATTTTAGGGTTTTTTGTATGGGGGTTCAGGAGGCAAGATGGAGGGAACTGGGTGTGTCCAGCCTTTCTCCTTCTTCTTCTTGGCCTCCATCTTCTGTGGTGATGTTGGCACTTTGGGATTGGTTTAGAGTAGAAGCTCAGTGTCTAACACAGGTGATGGGCACTGGGAAGGAATTGTAAACATTGCACACGTGGTTTGTAGTATAAAGACACAACACCACCCCGGGGGCAGGCAGAGTGCCTGGACTGTCTTGCTGAGCTGACCTCGGCAGGGCAGGAGAAAAATTTTTTATAGATAAGATAAAATAAACAACCTTGAGACCAAGAAATGAAGAGCTCTGACTCTTTCTTTGAACACCGGGCTGGGAAAACAGACTCTGGAACTTTTCTCGGGGTCAGTCTGCCAGACCAATGATCCCCACACACAGTTTGGTTTCACTCCCCACGGAGCAGGAGCAGGTGAGGCAGGAACCCAGAGCAGGAATTTGGAATTTGGGCATTTCCCACGTCCCACCCAGTCACACACAGCACCTCCTTGGCCTCAGCACTAAAAAAACTCAATTATTGCCACCACCTCGGGGTGGAATTGTACTGAACACCAAGGCTGTTTATAAACCTCACATTTTGTGGGATGTTTTTTATTTATGACATGAAATCAGAAGCCATGGCAAACATTGAAGTCGTCGAATAACAGCTGTCATTTGAGGAGTTTTTATTTTCATAGGTGCAGGCAGATTTTATTTTCAGATTTTTAGTAGATTTTTTTTTTCAGATGTTCAGGCCGTTTTTCTTTTCAGATTTGCAGTACTTTTTATTTTCAGATGTGTGATAGGTTTTATTTTCAGATGTGCAGGCAATTTTATTTTCAGATTTGCAGTACTTTTTGTTTCCATCTTTACAGGCAATTTTTATTTTCAGATGTGCAGTAGTTTTGATGTTCAGACTTGCAGTAGTTTTAATTTTCAGTTTTACAGGCAGGTTTTAATTTCAGATGTGCAGTAGTTTTAATTTTCATCTTTTCAGGCAGTTTTAATTTTCAGATTTGCAGTACTTTTTATTTTCAGATTTGCAGTGGTTTTGATGTTCAGACTTGCAGTACTTTTTCTTTTCAGACGTGCAATAGTTTTTATTTTCATCTTTAGAGGCAGGTTTTTTTCAGATTTGCAGTAGTTTTTATTTTCAGACTTGCAGTAGTTTTAATTTTCATCTTTACAGGCAGTTTTAAATTTCAGATGTTCAGGTAGTTTTTATTCTCAGATTTTCAGTACTTTTTATTTTCAGATATGCAGGCAGATTTTATTTTCAGATGTGCAGTACTTTTTATTTTCAGATTTGCAGTACTTTTTATTTTCAGGTTTGCAGTACTTTTTATTTTCATCTTTACAGACAGTTTTTTATTTTCAGATTTGCAGTGGTTTTGATGTTCAGACTTGCAGGTCGTCTTGATTTTCAGCCTTACAGACACTTTTGATTTTCAGACTCGCAGTACTTTTTATTTTCAGAGGTGCAGGTTTTTTTTTATTTTTATCTTTAGAGGCAGTTTTTTTCAGATTTGCAGTTGTTTTTATTTTCAGACATGCAGTAGTTTTAATTTTCAGCTTTACAGGCAGTTTTTAATTTCAGATGTTCAGGTTTTCCTTTCAGATTTGCAGTACTTTTTATTTTCAGATATGCAGGCAGATTTTATTTTCAGATGTGCAGTAGTTTTAATTTTCATCTTTAAGGCAGTTTTTAATTTCAGATGTTCAGGTAGTTTTTATTTTCAGATTTACAGTACTTTTTATTTTCAGATGTGCAGTCGTTTTTATTTTCAGATGTGCAGTGCTTTTTATTTTCATTTTTACAGGTAGTTTTTATTTTTCAGATTTGCAGTACTTTCGATGTTCAGACTTGCAGGCAGTTTTTATTTTCAGATTTTCAGTAGTTTTGATGTTCAGATGTGCAGTAGTTTTTAATTTCAGATGTGCAGTATTTTATTTTCAGAAGTCCAGGCAGTTTTTATTTTCAGATGTGCAGTATTTTATTTTCAGATATGCAGTATTTTATTTTCAGATGTGCAGTATTTTATTTTCAGATGTGCAGTATTTTATTTTCAGATGTGCAGTAGTTTTTATTTTCAGATATGCAGTATTTTCTTTTCAGAGGTGCAGTATTTTATTTTCAGATGTGCAGTAGTTTTTATTTTCAGATGTGCAGTATTTTCTTTTCAGAGGTGCAGTATTTTATTTTCAGATGTGCAGTAGTTTTTATTTTCAGATGTGCAGTATTTTCTTTTCAGAGGTGCAGTATTTTATTTTCAGATGTCCAGCAGTTTTTATTTTCAGCTGTGCAGTAGTTTTTAATTTCAGCTGTGCAGTAGTTTTTATTTTCAGATTTGTAGTAGTTTTGATGTTCAGACTTGCAGGCAGTTTTTATTTTCAGATTTTCAGTAGTTTTGATGTTCAGATGTCCATGCAGTTTTTATTTCAGATATGCAGTATTTTATTTTCAGATGTGCAGTAGTTTTTATTTTCAGATATGCAGTATTTTATTTTCAGATGTGCAGTAGTTTTTATTTTCAGATATGCAGTATTTTCTTTTCAGAGGTGCAGTATTTTATTTTCAGATGTCCAGGCAGTTTTTATTTTCAGATGCGCAGTATTTTATTTTCAGATATGCAGTATTTTATTTTCAGATGTCCAGGCAGTTTTTATTTTCAGATGCGCAGTATTTTATTTTCAGATATGCAATATTTTATTTTCAGATGTGCAGTATTTTATTTTCAGAAGTCCAGGCAGTTTTTATTTTCAGCTGTGCAGTAGTTTTTAATTTCAGATTTGCAGTAGTTTTTATTTTCAGATTTTCAGTAGTTTTGATGTTCAGATGTGCAGTAGTTTTTAATTTCAGATTTGCAGTAGCTTTTATTTTCAGATTTTCAGCAGTTTTGATGTTCAGATGTGCAGTAGTTTTTAATTTCAGTAGTTTTGATGTTCAGCTGTGCAGTAGTTTTTAATTTCAGCTGTGCAGTAGTTTTTATTTTCAGATTTTCAGCAGTTTTGATGTTCAGCTGTGCATTTGCTGCTCTTTGAGCCGCAGGCTCACTCTGCTCCATCAGGGAGGGTCGTTCCCATCCATCCTGCTGGGGATTCATTCTGGATTTTTTAAACCCAAAAAGCCCAGCCCGGGAGAGGAGCAGAGCTCCCTGCAGGAACTCCCATCCATTCTGCTGGGGATTCACTCTGGATTTTTTAAACCCAAAAACCCCAGCCCGGGAGAGGAGCAGAGCTCCCTGCAGGAACTCCCATCCATCCTGCTGGGGATTCATTCTGGATTTTTTAAACCCAAAAAGCCCAGCCCGGGAGAGGAGCAGAGCTCCCTGCAGGAGCTCCCATCCATCCTGCTGGGGATTCATTCTGGATTTTTTAAACCCAAAAAGCCCAGCCCGGGAGAGGAGCAGAGCTCCCTGCAGGAACTCCCATCCATCCTGCTGGGGATTCATTCTGGATTTTTGCAAACCCAAAAAGCCCAGCCCGGGAGAGGAGCAGAGCTCCCTGCAGGAGCTCCCATTCATCCTGCTGGGGATTCATTCTGGGTTTTTTAAACCCAAAAAGCCCAGCCCGGGAGAGGAGCAGAGCTCCCTGCAGGGCCGTGGGTCTGTGTGCCCCTGGCTGCACTGAGAACTCCTCACTACACCCAGCCCTGCTTGCTCAGCTGCTCCCCATAAAATGCCTCTGTCCCAAAGCTGAGTCTGAAATCAGGTAAAAAACACCAGGGCTGCCATTGTGACATCCCCACGTGGCTTTGGGGGGTTTTGGGTTTTTAAATTCTCAGTTATCACTGTTCATCTGAGGCATCACTTTCTTTGCCTCACTATTAAAAGTTTGCACAGTGAAAAATCAAAGGATTCTGTCGTCTGGAGAGATGTTGGCCTAAATTCATTCCATTTAGCTGTGCTTAAAGTCAGGACTTAATTTTTAAGAGATCACTTCATTAGCTGAGCACAGAAAAACTCATGGACCAAATGGTGGGGGAATTGAGATCTGCTGGGAGACCCTCTGACTGTGCTTTGGCTGAACATCAAATCACTGGAGAGGAGGAAGGTTAAGCAGGAGGAGCCAATTTCCAGGTGATGTTTGGTGGCTGTTTAGAGCACTAAATACACAGAAAATTAATTCCTGTCCACAGGACACAGTTAAAAGCCAAACAAACAGAGGAATTCAGCAGAGGGATGTGATATTCCTGCTGCTTGGGCCAGAAAGTTGGCAGGGGCACTGATGATTTCTGAACACCAGATTTATTTCTGAAATAAATCTTCTGGCCTGGAATAGTCCCCAGGTTACATTTCCCCCTCCCCTTTAGCTGACACTGAATTTTTACAGTCTAACACTGCCATTATCACCTCTGTGAACAGCAATTGTGCACGGGGATCCCGAAATCTGAGCTCAGGACCTTGGGCTTGGTCAAGTGTCAAGAAAAACAACCCCTCTGAACTTGAGAGAGAGCTTAAAACTCATTTCTTGTGCATTTGCATAAACAGCAGTTAATTTTTATTGCTGTTGTGATACTTCAATACCCACTGGGTTTTTAAAGTGCCTTTTTTGATGTGTCTTTATTTAGATCAGAATAATAACTCGTTAAAATGTAAATGTTTTTATTCATCTTTGAGTGTGTGTGGGAGAGAGATGGACATTTAAAATAAACAACTTCCAGATTTGTTTTTTTATCAATGAACAAGAATTCTGGCTGTATCTACAGGAAATCTGTATCGAGGAGCTTAAAGTATTAATTAGAAAGCAATTAGGCAGTCCCCAGAGAGGAGGTGCTTCAATGCTGGATTAATCATGCTGTCAGCAAACACAAAACTGCATTTACTGAGTCTTAATCTCTATTTACAAATTAACTGCAATCAACAGACAACCCAGAATTTAATGTTACGAGGGAGTGTGTCTGTTGGAACCCTGGATACTGAGAATTTTGGGCTTTCTGTGCTGCCAGGAGAGAACACTGCACTGACCTGAGGGCCTGGAGAAGCTTCTAAAATTCAAGAATAAAACTGAGATTAAAGGTGTGGAGTTTGAATAGCAGTGTGTGATAGCACAGGGTGGGAAACTCAGAGTTTCAGGGTTTGGAATACAGGAATAGACAGAAAGCAAGAGGGAGGTTTTGGGGTGGAGGCTGCTCCTTCTTCTTCACCTTCCTCTCCATGGGTTTGGGTGGTTTTGTGTCATTGGATAAAAAAGGCCCCATTGCAGGCACGGGTGGTTGGTTATTGAGTTAAAAATAAAAATAATTTAGGTGTCATTTCTTAATTGGATAGTTTTACCTTAAAAGACCTTGTAGAGATAGATACAGGGTCATTTTGTAGCTTTTTAGTGAAATGCTGTAGAACTCATGACTTTTAAGACTGTAATAACAATAAGAACTAAGAAACATCCGAGTCTGAACACAAAATATGTCTCGAATACTTTCAACCCCAACTCTGACCCAGGCAGAACAAAAGATAAAAACACAAGATGTGTCTTCATAACCTCATTGAGACTGGGTGGGCAGCAGATTTGGGCCTTTTCCATCAGATCCTGAGGGTGTTTTCCCCTTTTTTGCAGGTGATCCACTGCAGTGGCTACTTGAAGATCCGCCAGTACATGCTGGACATGTCCCTGTACGACTCCTGCTACCAAATCGTGGGGCTGGTGGCCGTGGGGCAATCTTTGCCTCCCAGTGCAATCACTGAGATCAAGCTCCACAGCAACATGTTTATGTTCAGAGCCAGCTTGGATTTAAAACTGATTTTCCTCGATTCCAGGTAAGCAGCTCTTTCATCTCCTGCACTGAGCGTTGGTGTGTTTACGCGCTGTGGTTTCCAAACAGGTCAAAACATCTGTGGAAAAAAATCCAACAGTCCAAGCTAGATCTGGAACTCAGAGCCTTCAAAGCCTTTCAGGCAGCTGGATAGACCAAACTTTGTCTGGAATGCCAAGAAATAAGAGCCTGTCCAATTTAACCTGGAGTTACCTGCACTTTCAGGGTCAGCTGAAAGGTTCTTGTTGTGAGGATTGGTCACAGGAGCAGTGAAACTTGCTGAAAACTTGTCCTGAAAGGACACAAATTTTATCATGCAAAGCCAGCAAAAGGAATGAAGATGTACCAAAAAAACCCAAAAAAACAACCCCAAAAGTGGAATACTGAGATCAAACAACTGGGTGGCATCATCCAGAAAGTTTTGAGAGAGGAGTAAGGAACCAGAGTTCTGTCTTTTAGTGTAATGCTTTAACCACAAAACCAGCACTAATAATGGGGTTGTTAGAATGGAAATTAATTTTATTGGCTGCTACACACAAAACCAGGACCTTCTTAAACAAAATTTGGGGAAAAACAGCTGAGGGAGGAGAGCCCTGCCTCCACTTCAGCTGATGGAGCCCAGATGAGCACAGAACCAGAATTGAAACTCGTTTCTCTGCTTTTGGAGCAGGTGCCTTGTAGGACACAATACTTTGTCCAGTGCAGTCCAGGAGACCTTGAAGGGAAAATCCCACATACACAAAGTACTGACAAGATGATAATTCTTCAAAAATCCTTTCCTGTGGGTCCCACATTCCCCATTTCCCTGGCGGGCTGGATTTGCAGGGAATACATTCCTGCAGTGAACGTGGGAGAAAACCTCTGAACCCAAGAGAATGGAGGCCAACCATGCAAGGAGAGGCTTCTCTGCGTGCTCAGCCCAGGAGACAGTGGCTCCATCAGCTGCTGGGACACAAAGAGCTCCTTGTTTCTGGAGCCCTTCCTCGATTTTTGGCACGCGTCGCTCGGAGCCGCGGCTACAAAGGAGCACGAGGGGCTCAGCAACACGGCCTCGCATGTGGGGGAAAGGAAATGATGTGCCTGGGAGGAACTGCCTGGAGACAGAAGGGCCTTCAAAGGCCACAGAACAGGCAGGGGTGTTGACAGCAGCAGGGATAGACCCAGAGCTGTTGCAGAGCTGTGTTTGCCAAGGAGCAGATGGGTGTCATCCACGCACGGGACAAGCAGGGGAGTTGAGCTTCCCCTTTTGCTCTCCCAGCTGAGCAAACCCAACTGCATTTGATGAAAACAGGGGCATGTTAGGAGTAAGAAAAAACTGGTTTCAGGCTTGGTTCTGGTTTCCATGCAAGGGGATGGATCTTGAGATGTAACAGGCACAGCAGGCAGCATGAAAGCATGGGAAAGTGCAGCTCAAAATCCCTGTCTGGGCACCTGACACAACATAAACCACACAGGAGTTCATCCACTGAGGGCACTGGAAGGGAGGACAGTCACTTCCCTCCAAAGTGAGCTGCTCACTCTGATTTTTGTGGTGCATTCATTGCCAGGGGGTTTAAAAAGACTTTGAAGAACTCATGAGACCAGAACTGCTCAGTGGGGTGAGCTCTGTGTGTCCTGTCACCTGCACAGCACAACCTGGAGAGCCCAGGCTGCCCGAGGGATTGATTTGATGTTAAGAAAGCAAAACAGCTGAGTTTATTTCCAGATTCAACCTTTTCCAAAATTTGGGTGTGCTAGGAACTGTCAGTGATGGCTTTTGTGTCAGCAGCTTCAAAGTGAGACTGCACCTTTGGGAAAATGACCCCCTGAACCCCTGGGTTGTGCTTTTGGTGCTTTGGTTGGGTTTGGATGAGCTGAGCTGTGTCTGGTGGCAGGATGGAGCTGCCACCCTGGTTTTAAGTGCACTGAAGTCAGAAGGAGAACTGAAACCTGAGCAGGATCTTCCACCATTATTTTGTGCTCCTGCTTGGCTTCAGTGAGGATTTGGGGTGAGCACACCCTGCAGAGGAGGAACACAAGCATCTATCCAAAGGCATTTTGATGCTGTTGTCCTTCAGAAGAATCCAAGCCCTCAGCCCTGTCAAGCAGAAGCTCCTCAGTCTCTGTGGGGTCCTCTGGGCTGGTTAGAGTCAGGGCATGAGAACAGAAGATGCACAATAGTCATAAAATTTTTTAAAAACGAATCAAAATGTGCATTATGATCAATCCTACAATGACAGGAATTGGTTGGGACCCCCTGCTCGTTTCTGTGGACACTCCTGTGTTATCTCTGTGTTATCTCTGTGCTGTGCATCCTCACCAGAGTAAAGCTCAGACCAGGAACATCCTCTGGAATTCCATGTGCTGCCCATCCCTGCTCAGCTCATGGCATGAAGAGGCTTGGGGCATTTAAACTGGATTTCTTCAATCTAAACTGGAGGACAACCTCCAAGAGCACCCTAGGACACTCCAGCTTTAATAAATATTTCAGTCCACAGGCCTAGGCTAGAGCTGGTAAAACTCCTGCAGTTAAAATGTGCAGATGCCCTCTTTGCTGCAGGAGAAGATCCTCAGCAGGGACAATTTTACTGTCACCTGCTAAGGGACTGTGACACCTGTTAATGTGGACATTCCTTACTGCTCTGCCTTTTTTAGCCAAAGAAAACTCAGGACATCACAAATCCCCCCACAACCCTGGGTGAACAAGCCACAGTTTGGCTGAGTGGCACATTGCACTTTAAGGACTATTTTTTCCTCAACTAAATTTTAAAAATTCCATTTGAAACGTGAAGTTTGACTCTTCATGTCTGACCCAGTGTAAGTCTGACCTCTGAATTTGATTCTTTAACATCTGCAGAGATGCTGCTGTTTTGAATTCGTTCCATTCTTCTACTTCTGGGATTTTTTTTCTTTTTTCTTGAAGTCTTGCCTCAGCTTTCCTTTCCTCACCCTGTGGTCTTCACACCTCCTTGTCTTTCCACATTCTCAGCTGCAATAAGCTCCTGCTTTTTTCTCCTGTTAGGCACCAGCCTGGATTTATTCACAGGCCCTGATCACGTGTGGCCCAACACACCTTCTGCACTTGTACCTTTGCACAAGCAAATGAAAGTGTGTCAGCAGCCCACAAGAGAGGTTTTATTGTTCCATGTGCAGCTCCTCGAGTGGAACTTTGTGCAAAGAGTCCTGCATGGCAGTGGCAAAAGCCCAAGGTGGAAATCAGTAAAAGAGCTCTTTTTCCTGCCTGTGTGTACCAGGGAAAAGCTGCACCTTGCTTTGGCTGGCCTGAAAGGGTTTCTTTTCTTGTAAAGGTGAGGTTTCTGTTTCCAAAACCAACATTTCATCCCACAGCTTTCAGGCACTGATTTGTTGGCACAATCAAATGCTGGGTCAATGAAACAGAATATTCCTTGAAATTTGTTTATTGCAGATTGTTTCCTTTTCCAGGGTGACAGAATTAACTGGATATGAACCCCAGGACCTGATAGAGAAAACCCTGTACCACCACGTGCACGGCTGCGACGTTTTCCACCTGCGATACGCTCACCACCTCTGTGAGTGCCTGGCTGGGGCACAGGAGGGACCTGGAGCTGCTGGGGAGCACCAGGATGGGCACAGGATGGAGCAGCTGTGCTGGGAGGAAAGGCTGGCACAGCTGGCATTGTTCACCTGCACAGGAGAAGCTTTGGGCTGAGCTCAGGGTGGCCTTGCAGGGCCTGAAGGAGCTGGGAAGAGAGAGAGAATTTACAAATACAAGGGGGAATGGCTTCAAACTGACAGAGAGTTTAGATTTAGATTAGTTATTAGAAGAAATTCTTTACTGTGAGCTTAGTGAGGAACTGTAACAGTTTGCCCAGAAATTTTATGGCTGCCCCTGGATCCCTGGCAGTGCCCAAGGCCAGGCTGGAGCACCCTGGGACAGTGGGAGGTGTCCCTGCCATGGCAGGGGTGGCACTGGGTGGGTTTCAGGATATTCCTGTGCTGGGAGGAAAGGCTGGCACAGCTGGCATTGTTCACCTGCACAGGAGAAGCTTTGGGCTGAGCTCAGGGTGGCCTTGCAGGGCCTGCAGGAGCCCCAGGAAAGCTGGAGAGAGACAATTGCCAGGGGATGCAGGGACAGCACACAGGGAATGGCTGCACACTGAAAAATTACAAGTTCAGATCAGATATTAGGAAGAAATTCTTCCTTGGGAGGGTGGGCAGGCCCTGGTACAGGGTGTTGCCCCTGGATCCCTGGCAGTGCCCAAGGCCAGGTTGGACACTGGGGTTGGAGCAGCCTGGGACAGTGGGAGGTGTACCCGCCATGGCAGGGGTGGGATGAGAGGATCTTTAGGGTCTTTCCAACCCAAACCTCTCAGTGATTCCATGATTCCATGAGTGATCCAGGTCCAAGCCTGGCTGATGTCATTTATCAGCCCAAGAACCTGAACACTTCCAGTTTTTGAGTGTCAAACTCTTCTCACCAAAATAATAATCCAGGCTTTGGGGTGAGGGAGAATGAACAGGGGCCAAAAGTAGAGAGAAGTTGTGGATTCCACACCCCTGGCAGTGCCCAAGGCCAGGTTGGACACTGGGGCTGGAGCAGCCTGGGACAGTGGAGGTGTCCCTGCCATGGCAGGGGTGGCACTGGGTGGGCTTTAGGGTCCCTTCCAACCCAAACCATCCTGGGATTCTATGGAATACATTGAGTACAGTGAGAAGTTTTGCAGAAAACAAGCAGCATGCTGGAAAGCAGAAAAAAATCCTTTCCAAATCTTGACTGGAGACAGATTTTCAAAAGTTCTTGGCTATCACTTAAGGAAACCATTAGTTGTGTAAATACAGCTCGATATGCTGGGCTTCCGAAAAGAAAAAGAAAACAAACAACACCCAAAGCAACTTATCTGGCCAGTTTTTGTGCTTAGGGGATCCAGGCTATTTTGAATATTTGGAATTAATTCTGGATGGGGATTGCATGAAGGAAAAGAAAACCTGAGGAGCAAGTAAATGAGAGGGGAAAATCTGAACTTCACTAGCCTCTGCTGTTAAAACAAAAACTATGCAGCAGCTCTGCATTCCTCTGAAATATGTTAGTAATAATCATCCTGTGTTTGAAGGGAATGCAATCCCAAAAACTCCTTGGAGGGACATTCATTAGTAGCATGTGGATGAGGTTCGGAGAATGGATTGTCAGGGAGAAAAAATGACACATTTAATAATTTCCCATCTTCCAACAGAGTCACTAATCATATCTTCAAACATCTGGATCTGGGAAGGAGTTCATTCAGTAGCACATTAATTTGAAAAGCAAATTGAGGGAATGGCTGAACTCTGGATTTGGCTCCGTTTGCTGCAACCCATACGAGGCAAAGATGACATCCAAAAACCAATGTCAGGGAATTTTTATTCCAGATTGCTCCTGTAGGCTGGAAGCAGCCAGAGTCAAATCCTTCTTTTAGGCTTCCTTCTTCTCTTAGTGTGTGCTTCTGGTGAGGATCTGGAATACCAAGGAGGCTGTAGCTGTGTTTGGCAAGCCCAAGCTGAAATTGCAGGTGCTGAATTCCACCAGGGGCAGGGTGTGCTACACCTGGGAAAGCAAAATCTGATCTTTAACAGCGAGTTCAGATTTACCAAAACATTATTGAACACTCTGGGAAAAAGGAATGACCAGGGCACATGGAAAATCCTGTCAGGGACACCCTCCCTGTAGTGGTGACATCTGCATGTGGATGTGACTGCTGACCTGTTCAGAATAAACTCAGTATTTCCACCAGACTGTTTGAAACACCTCCAGGGAGATGATGCCACCCCAGCCACAATCACCTCTGGAAAAACAGTTTTCCACTTTAGAGTAGCAGGATGGATAATCCTGTGGCTGCCAGTTTGATCCATGTACGACTGGAGTTTTAAATGAAGAGACAAATCATGTTCACTGAATTACCCACCACATCCCTCCACGAGGAAAAAAAATCCCTCAGCCAAATAGGATACTAGGAGCAGCTCTGTAGATTAAAGATAAATTACTGTAAACTTTAAAAACAGAAGAAAAATGGGAGCCATGCATAGGAATTTATGAAAGCAGATAAATCCCAAGAAGCAGAAAATAATGAGTAATGCTTGGGCAGCAGTGGGAGCAGTGCAGGGTCATGGTTGCAATACCAAGTAATGGGAATTATTAAACCAGATGTAAAGTGCACAAAGTCCCTCTGGGGAGCAGTGTGAGAGCTCCCCCAGCATCCATCAGCAAATGTCTCAGGAACATGAGCAGTGAAAGGTTGGCAGGTTTGTTGCACCATTCTATAAAGCAATCTGATGATGAAGTGTCACCTGATGCAGAAATCCAAAGAGAAACATCTTACACCTAATAAGGGTATTAAGGGAAAAAAAAAATATATAAGCAACCCTAAACTAGGATAACCATTTGCTTTTTTTAAGAGGAAAAAATCCCAAACTGAAGCCCTGAAGCAGCTGAACTGAGAGTGAGGCAGCACAGGGAATAAAACAAAGGAAACAGTGAGGGGAGCAAGTTAGGAGGGATAGAACAAGAACACCAAGCTAGGAGGGAAATGTAGATGTGAATATTTGCCTAAGGTGTGCTGGCAGCAAAGAGAGTTTCCTGCTTGAAACATTTGATTGGCTTCCAGCTCCAGGAAAACACTTGTGGTGTTTGAAGCTGTGTTATTTATTTCCAGAGCTCCTTCCATACTCACAGTGTCTGCCCTGAAATGTGGCCACACAAATAAGGAGGCCCTGCCCAAGGATCCTGCACTCTAAAACACAGGACAGAGCTCCAGTACAGACAAAATATCTTTATGGCCTCAGAGAAATCCCTTTGTTTGTACCATTTTAAGGGGGATTTTGGGCATCCCATGTGTTGCAACATCTCTGCTCTTCCCAAAAAAATCCCAAACGGAAGCCCTGAAGCAGCTGAACTCAGAGTGAGGCAGCAGAAGGAATAAAACAAAGGAAACAGGGGGGGAACAAGTTAGGAGGGATAGAACAAGGAACTTGAACAGGGTTCAGGTCTCTTCTGTGCCCTGGCCCAGCCCAGCTGGTGTCCCCCCAAACCCTTCTGCTGCTCCCTGGCAGTCACCCTCTGCATTTGTGGGGTTATTTCATAGAAAAGCCCAGTTCCACCATCTCTGCTGTCGGGTCTGCCCCTGCTTTGCCAGCCCTCAAACCTCCTGGCAGAGCAGCACCAGATTTTGAGAGGTCTGAAAAGAAAATAGGAGTTTGCTGGGCACTGTGCCTCGCCCAGGGGCCGTGCCCATGACACGCCAGGGCAGCTAAAGCAGGATCTGCTGCCAGTGTGGAACCAAGAAATCCATTCCTTGCAGGGCCATCCTCCAGTGCAGCTGGGAACTCCCACCACACGCCCGGGAGCCTGGTGGAGCCTTTTAAAACAGTCCTGTGTGAGAGCCCAGAGCCCTTCCCAGCTTCCCTGAGGAACCAGGAGCGAGCCAGGGCCCTGGAACACCCAGTGACAGAGGGCACATCCAGGGGAGAAAGCCACAGGATCCTCCCCTCGGGCTGCAGCAGAGGCCACCAAGGAGTCTGAGCCTGCACAGATTGTCTGGGAGCTGGATGTGCCTCAGTCCCATTCCTGAGGTTTCCTTCTCAGCATCAAACAGGGCAGCTGAGCACAGAGCCAGATGGAAGCTGAGCTCACTCACTGTCTCACTTACTGTCCCTCAGCCAAGGCCAGACTTTCCCCAGAATGCTAAAAAATCAGGAGACACAAAATCCTCCCCCATCCCCAGAGAAATCCTGGTTAATCCATGTAATTAGGAAGGAAAGCTGAACGCTGTAGCCCTCAGTGGTTTTCACATCTTTTCAAACACTGTCTTAACTGCAGAGCTAAAAGAGGGATTTAAAAAAAAATCAGTGAGGGAGGAGGAAAGCCAAAAGTAGTCCCAAAGCACATGGAAGAACTTTGTTATAGTTAGTGATCCATGACAGCATTAATTTCTCTTTAGGAAGGCTGAGTGCAGCAAAGCATTTTGAACTCAAGGAAAATGTGCTCATTAAACCAGCACAAAGACCTAGTTCTGAAAGGCCAGACCACATTCCAAACATTACCTGTTACATGGCCTGTGCTGAAATGTACAGATCATTTCCTGGAACGGGACCATTTGGATTTTAGAATGAATCACCAAATCATAAAAGCACAGGATGGTTTGGGTTGGAAGGGATCTTGGAGATCATCTCATTCCACACCCTGCCATGGCAGGGACACCTTCCACTGTCCCAGTTTGCTCCAAGCCCTGTCCAACCTGGTCTTGGGCACTGCCAGGGATGGGGCAGCACAGCTACAGAGCACCAGCCACAATTACAGAACACTAACAAATAGTAAAACTGTGGCACAGAGACAATTATTAATATTTTTAGAACAGAAGTTTTGAGTAGCCACTCCACGACTTTCAACTCCTAGTGATAAATTGCACCTAAAAATACAAATATCTTTATATTTTCTAGGTGTGTTTACATACTTACACACACACTCCTCATGATTTTTTTAAAATCATGCACACCTTCCTCCCATAAAGAATTTCATGTAGAAATGTAGGAGTGGAAGGAACACCAACAAGAATGAGGCAAAAAGCTGATACCTAGGAGAGATTTGGAACCCAAAGAGCTGTGGCTTGGTGACCACCATGGAGGGTGGGTTTTTGAATGTCCTGCAGGATCATGGAATGATGGAATATCCTGAGTGGGAATGAACCCCCAGGATCATCAATCCATGCCCAGACCCCCCCAAGCCCAGCCTGGGCATCCCTGGCAGCGCTGGCCAAAGGCTCCTGGAGCTGTGGCAGCCTTGGGGCCGTGCCCATTCCCTGGGCAGCCTGGGCAGTGCCAGCACCCTCTGGGCAAGAGCCTTGCCCTAAAACCCAACCCAAATCCCTCCTGGCCCTCCCTGGGTGCTGTTCCTGTCCCAGAGAGCAGAAATCGAGCTGCAGACAGTTTTAGGTGTTCATTTTGTACACAGGCACCTCATCCTAAAATGGAAGAATTGACACTTCCAGAAAGACCTGTCAGTTTTGTAAGAGTCTGATTTTCTTTGGGAGATAAACTGGAATTGAAGGAAAGTTTAAATATGTTGGGATGTGCAATGCATAAAAGAGGAGGTAGCCCAGAGAGGTGGCCCATGTGCTCCAGACTTTGGGAAACCTCACTGAGTCTTCCAGAACCACAAGGAAATGGATGAAAATGAAGGAGAGAGATTTTTGATATGGGCAAAATACCCAGAATCCCAGAATGACCAGGTTGGGAGAGACCTTCCAGACCATCGAGTCCAGCCCAGCCCCAGCACCCCAACTCAGCCCTGGCCCCCAGTGCCACATCCAGGCTTTGTTAAACACACCCAGGCATGGGGACTGCACCACCTCCCCGGGCAGCCATTCCAGAACTTTCTCCCCCTGGCTGGAAAAACCTTTTCCCTGCTCTCCAGCCTGGATTTCCCTTGGTGCAGCTGGAGGCTGTGTGCTCTGGGTGTGTCAGTGACAGAAAAAGGGACAGGACAAGGGGAATGGTTTTAAAATGACAGAGAGCAGGTTTAGATTCCTTTTCTTAAGCATATTTATATAAAGGAATTTCTGCCATTGGCCTCTTTTTTTGAACACAATTTGTGCAGTGAGCTCAGTCCATGATTCCCTGATTTACAATTAATAACTCAATAGGAGAGTAAGAAGATGGAGTTTCCAGAGGAATGATCCAAGGCCACACAAGAGAAGAACCAGCTTCAAAGGCTGGGCATTATCTTCTAGTGGATCCTGAGAAAAAGGCCTGGCACTGAACCAGAAATATTTGTGGTTGGATTAAATATTTAGAGATGCTGCACAACTCCTGTTACAGCACAGCCTCCTGCCAAAATATCCTTGTTCACAGAGGATCCAGAATAGCTCAGGGAGGATTACATGGCTGGTGAATTTATCAGATATCTGATTCCCCTCTCTGCCCTTGTCTTTGTTTGGATGCTTCTCAATCAAAGAGTTTTTTAACTTTACCCTTTTAAATCAACCTTCATGATTACAGAGGAGAAAACCACCACAGAATAAAATGCATTGCAAAATACATGACAATCTGTCAAGATATGAGAGAAGTGCTTCCAAATAATCTGGAAAAAAATCTCAAAATCACAGAATCCTCAGGGCCTTCAGGGTCATGCAGTCCTCACCCCAATCCCTGTCCCCAAGGCCACATCCAGACTGCTCTGGGACAATTCAGTGACTCCAAACCTCCCTGGGCAGCTCAGCCCAAGGCCTGACCACTCTGCCAGGGAAATTTTCTTTCCCAATCTCCAACCTGAGCCTCCCCTGGTGCCATCTGAGGCCATTCCCTCTCCTTCTTTCAAAAGAATTGTGTCCATTTCAAAATACTTTTGGTGCCTTGAACTTTCCTTTTGCAGTTAGAAATTTTAAAGCAGGGTTTGTGAAGAATGCGACCGTAGGTGACCCAGAGAAGAAGGAAGACAAAACTTAGGACTCTTCAAATTTTCTATAAATAATAATGTGGTGTTTTGAATCCATAGAAAGGGGCAGGATAGGTAATTTTGTAGGGGATTATTTAAAGTTAGTTGGCAGGAAGAGGAAGGAGAGTGTTACAACATAGGTTGGACATAGGAAGAGGAAGGAGGATGTTAGGACATAGGTTGGACAAATTTAGGACTCTTCAAATTTTATATAAATAATAATGAATCTATAGAAAGGGGTATGATAGGTGATTTTGTAGGGGGTCATTTAAAGTTAATTGGGAGGAAGAGGAAGGAGAACATAGGTTTCAGAAATCTGAAAGGTTTTTTCCAACATCATTAATTCTGTGATTCCATGAGGGAGAAAAGCGCTTGCCTCGCAAATAAACCTCCCCAGGAAGAGGCCACGACTCCAAAAAATGTGAATTTAAAAAAAATTTTCTTTTCCTTGTGTTCCCAGTGCTGGTGAAAGGCCAAGTGACCACCAAGTACTACCGGCTGCTGTCCAAGCAGGGAGGCTGGGTGTGGGTGCAGAGCTACGCCACCATCGTGCACAACAGCCGTTCGTCACGGCCTCACTGCATAGTGAGTGTCAATTATGTCCTTACGTAAGTCCAAATACTTTGTACCATTACCTGTTCTCACTAATTGACTCATTAATGATCCAATCTGCCAGGTTCTCCTGGCTCGTGTCTTCCGGTGTCCTTCTGTGCTCGCGTGTTGCGGCCTTCTCTGTTTGTGCGATCCCATCTCTTCAGCTGAGAGAAAATGTTGTTGCTTTAATTATTATTATTATTATTATCTAGATCTTCATCTTGTCCAGGGAAGGGCAATGGAGATGGTGAAGGATGGGAAACATCTCATGAAGGAGCTGAGGGGTTCAGCCTGGAGCATGGGAGGCTCAGGGGAGACCTCATTGCTCTGCACAGCTCCTGACAGGAGGGACAGTGAGGGGGGTCAGGCTCTGCTGCTGTGTCCCAAGGGAAAGGAGGAGAGGAAATGGCCTTAATTTTGTCAGGACAGGTTTAGATTGGAGATTAGAAGGGTTTTTTCCTTTGAAAGAGTGGTCAGGCCTTGGGATGAGCTGCCCAGGTTGGTTTGGAGTCACTCTCTCTGGAATAATCCAGGAGGAGTCTGGATGAGGCCCTTGGGGTGATGCTGGTGGTGCTGGGTGCTGGTGGGACTGAATGAGCTTGAAGATCTCTTCCAAAGTTGAGTATTGTGTGATTTTTTGATCAAAACCAACCTTGCAGCTTGTGTGGTTTAGTTACAAGCACACACTGCTGACAGGGGAGGAACGTTGCTCCTTTTCCTTTCCTCAGGGCAGAGACCAATTCCTGGCTGAGCAGGAGACAGATGAATTGATCTCTGCCTTTCCATGATTCCAAACCACAGGGAGCCAGGGATGGCTGAGGGAAGATGATACAGCTCAGGCTCAGAGAGAGGGGGCACTTCTTCCAAAGGTGTTTATGTGGCTCCCAGTGGAATTTTTTAATAGACTTGCATGGGAATGAGGTCACCCCATAAGATTCTCTGCCTCCTGACATCCCCAGACTCAGTGAAAATCTTGGAAGAGTGAAAATTCAAGCCTTGTGAATGCTAACATGTATTTTTACAGGAGTTAGTTTGGATTTTCCTGTGTTTTAAATTTTCTGGGCTGTTCTTTTGCAGAGATATTGAGTACAAGGAACTTCAGTTGTCACTGGACCAGGTTACCATTTCCAAGTCACAGTTTTCATGCAGAAACTCAGTACCTACCTCGCAGGAAACAAGGAAAATAGTCAAACCCAAAAGTAATAAAATGAAGGCAAAACTCAGAACAACACCTTACCCACCACAGGTAAATTTTCCAGCAATATTTAATTACCAGCTGTTCTCACTGAGTTTTTGGGACAGTGTAGAGATAATCCAGGACTGAATTTACTATAAAACAGACTATAGGATTGTCTAGCGCTGGAAATCCCTCATAAAAAATAAAATAAATAATTAAAATAAAATTATATCATTTTTCCTTGGGGTGGAAAGTACAGATAGCACAAAGCAGCTCTGTCAAGTGATGCAAAACCTTCGGGGCATGGAGTGTGTGAAGCACTTCCACCACGACATCCTTTCTTGGCAAAAAGAAGAAAATCCTGTACTTGGAATTGTGCTGTGAAAATCTGTGCTGGTGTAGAATCTGTCATTTACTGTTGGTGTGTGGAGTTCCTGATGTCAGCAGGAATTTGCCCATGGAAAGGGAGCTCAGGCCTTGGCAGGGGCTGCCCAGGGAGCTTTGCAGTGCCCATCCCTGCAGGTGTCCCCTGCAGGTGGCACTGAGTGCTCTGGGCTGGGGACAAGGTGCCCATGGGGCACAGCTGGCCCTCCATGAACTGGGAGGGCTTTTCCAACCTTAATCCTGTGATTCTGGAAAACTGAACTGCCAAAATTATCAGATCAAAGCAGATTTTTTGTTCCCATGTGAAGGCAAAGTCGCGAAGAGAGGATTCAAATGCACCGCTCGGTCCGTCCCTTGAGCAAGGCCCAGCTCTGGGTGCCTGTCTGCCACGTCCTGTACTTTCCTACAAAAGTTCCTCCTTTAACTCTCTTCCCCTGCTCTTTTCCCCCTCTTTCCCCCAGCAGTACAGCTCGTTCCAAGCAGACAAACTGGAATGCAGCCAGGTGGGGAGCTGGCGCTCCAGCCCCGCCGCCAGCGCCGCCGCCCTTCAGGAACAGAACTTCCATTCAGAGAGCAGCGAGCTCCTGTACGCCCCTCCCTACAGCCTGCCCTTCTCCTACCACTATGGACACTTCCCTGTGGATTCCCACGTCTTCAGTGGCAAGAAGCAAATGCTGCCTGCAAAATTCGGGCAGGCCCAAGGGGCGCCCTGCGAGGTGGCGCGGTTCTTCCTGGGCGCGCTGCAGACCAACGGCGAGTGCCAGTGGCACTACGCCAACTCCCTGGTTCCCAGCAGCCAGTCACCCTCCAAAAGCCTTCCTGAGCAGCCAGTGAACATCATCAGGCACAACCTTGCACAGAGTTATGAAGGTGGGTGTCGCTCTGAGCCAGGAGGAAAAGCTGGGCCGCGCGGTGGATGGGGAGGATTTGTGTTCGTGGCTTGAAAAATGGTTTGGTGCCTTGGATGCCTCCCTCAGCTTGGGAAGGACCTTGGGATGCTGGAACACATCCAGAGGGGCCAACGAGGCTGGAGAGGGGCTGGGAACACAAACCCTGAGAGGAGCCCTGAGGGAGCTGGGGGTGCTCAGCCTGGAGAAAAGGAGACTCAGGGCTGCCCCCATCACTCTCACAGCTCCTGAAAGGTGCCTGTGCTCAGCTGGGGCTGGGCTCTGTCTGCAGCAGCACTGACACACCCAGAGCACACAGCCTCCAGCTGCACCAAGGCAAATCCAGGCTGGAGAGCAGGGAAAAGGTTTTTGCAGCAAGGGGGAGAAAGTTCTGGAATGGCTGCCCGGGGAGGTGGTGCAGTCCCCATCCCTGGGTGTGTTTAACAAAGCCTGGATGTGGCACTGGGGGCCAGGGCTGAGCTGGGGTGCTGGGGCTGGGCTGGGCTCGATGGTCTTGGAGGGCTCTCCCAACCCAGGGATTCTGGAATTCTGGGAATTCTGTGAGTGGCTCCCTAGAACAGAGGCTAGCCAAGATTAAGAGAATAAGAGCAGGTGTTTATTCAAGGCTCCACAGATCCACCCTGGGCACTCAGAAGCTCCCAGAGGCCTCACCAAGCTGGACAATGCTCACCAGAGTTTCACACAATTATCAGTTTGGTCATTTACATATCAGGGGTTAATCTCCAATTACAGCTTCAGGTAATGAAGTCATTCACCCCCAGTTTGCTCCTCCCAATTCTCTTTTGTTTGTATTTTCAGGGCCTGAGGCTGTGGGGTGTCCTTGGGTCTCAGGCCTAGGGGGATGGTTTTGTCTGACCAAAATGTGCAGACAATAACTCACACTTTATAAGGAGTTTAGAGTTATGCACTAAGGCAGTACAGGATTGGAAAAACAGAAAAGCTGAAATCCTAAGGCATCAGTTTAGGAAGGACAGAAAATCAGAGGCAGTGAAGTGTAATAGTCATTACATTTATGGTATTCCCAATGTTCCTCCTTCCCATTTCCATCAGCACTGGATTGGGAATATTATCAAACCTTCAGTTGAAAAAATGCTCTCACAAAAGTCACTTTTAGAGCAGCACAGTGCTACTTCCTCCTTCAATACTGGCACAATTTTCCCTGATGTTTTTCACTCTCAGAGTTATTTAAGTGGAATTTCTCAGGTAAGTCACGGCTGAAGCCAGACTGAAACTTGACCTCCACAGTAATTTTTGATAATTTTAACACAGAAATTAAAATAAACACCATCTATTTCCATAAAAATTGAAGCTTGTCCTTTCTCAGCACAAAGCCACCCTGAATGTCTTTACCTTACAGAGTAATAATTCTACTTTACTTGGTAATAATTCTGAATTTGAAAATGTCTCCCATCACCTGCATTATTTCACTGTGCAGATGGTCAAGGATAGAAATTCTATGAGGAAAGGCATTGACTTCTCTGTAAGAAATAACTTAACTCTGTAAGACTTCTCTACAAGAAATAACCTTGAAAAATTCCAACACAACCAAATGTAAAGATGCTCAAAATACCCTCTAATCACAGGATCAGGGAATAATTAGGGTTGGAAGGGAATTCTGGGGATCATCTTGTCCAACTTGTTTATTTCCAGTGTGTCCAACCAGAGCAGGGTTTCTTGCCGTGGTTTTGGCAGAGATTTCTCTCTCATTTCAAACACTCCTGATCTCACAGCTGCCCAAAATGAAACTGAATCCAGTTGGGAGGGGCAAGGAACAATGTTCATCAGCTAAAGAAACAAAAATATTTGCACAAACCAGACTCTGGCAATTCAGGCTATTTTGGGATGGTGTCAAGTATCTTTAACTCAATTAATAGCATTAATTACTCCCCTGACCCAGCCTCCCCTTCAAGCCAAACATCTGAATTGAACTGGTTTCATGAATGAGCCTTGGAAGTTCTGCTGAGATTTCAGGTTGCTGCTGATTTTAGCAGGAGCTGCCTTGGTTGGCCTGGATTTCCTCCCTGTTCCCTGCTTTACTTTCAGTAACTGTGAGAATTATCAAAAACCTGTCACAAAAACATGCAAAAAAAAATTAAATAGATAAAACCCCACCACATCTGAGTTTATTCAATCTTATTAAATATAGGAGTTCTTTTGTGATTTAAGGTGGATCTGAAAGTGTCAGAGAACATCAACAAGTGCAGAATTCAGCTCAGCTGCTGCAGAACTCCCAGGAAATCCTTCATTAAACTCCTTTAAGCAGAATTCCACTTTATCACTTTCCAATCCAGAGCCAATCCTTTGATCCCATCCATATCTCTTTCAATTCATAATTTTCATTAATTAAAAACCACTGAGGAGGACTGAGGTGCACTCAGATGGAAACCCTCATTTCTTGGAATGGAGGAAGCCATAGTGGAAATTTAAAATAAAAAATAAATTTGAAATAAATGATTTTAAATATATTTTTTAAAATTAAAATAAACTAAAAAAAAAAAAAAAATTAGATAGTCTCCAGGGTCCCATTTTAGGTAGGCCCTTGGGTACTAAAATCAAGAATTTATTCACTTATGGATGTAGATATCCAAGATCCAAAGGGAATATTAAAATATAAAGATATTAAAATATAAAGATGTTCAAAGCTGAGCTTGCTGCATCAGACAGGAGATGGAATCAGACCTCAAATGTGCTCCCCACAGAGGAACAAATAATTTCTGCCTGGGGTTTTGTCCTTCACAGGATGGTTTGACCTCACCCATGATGGACCTCACCTCACCAGCAGCATTTTATTTCATTTTATTTCATTTTCCTGTGCTTAGGCTGAAAATGAGCGAGGTTGAAGCTCCTCTCACAGCCCAGAGCAGGTTAAATCCTTTCCTTAGTTTGTGCTCCTCTAATTTGCTGCTTCCTTTGGTTGCTCCTGTGGACTGTGGGGGAAAAGGAGGAGCTTTAGACCAAAAATAGGAAATGGTTTTGTCCTTTCTGAAGATGCTGTGGGGAAAAAAGAAAAAAAAAAAAAGAAAAATAAACCAAAATAAACAAAAAACCCCACAACCCCACACTCAAAAAACCTCCAAAACCCCCCAAAAACACATAGAAAACCAAACCAAACCAAAACAAAAACCCACCAAAAAACCCCCAAACAAACAAAAAAAACCCCCAAACAAACAAAAAAAACCCCAAAAAGGACAAAAAAACCCCAAACAAACAAACAAACAAAAGCCCAAAACCCTAAAAAACCACACAAATTCCCCCACAAAAATCTACATATTTTGAGGATAGGGATAAAGATTTAAGTAAATCCTACCTATCTGCAGGATAAATCTGCAGGAATAGGGTAAAAAAACCCCAAATCCCAATAAAAAAAGGGATTTTTTACTGCAAGGGACTGCTGCTGCTTTTCAATCCCATCCCACATCACCATTTCCCCACCAGGAGGAAGATGGAGCTGCAATTCCAGCAGTTCTTATTTCTGGTCCTGCTTCCACTCAAGGTTTTGCTGCTGGGGTTGGGAGATTTGGATTCATTTTTAGTTGGGAGGTTTGGGTTCTTTTTTGAGCATTTTGATGCATTTTAATGGATATTTATGATGGATATTTACTGGGGATTGGATGAAAGTTGGCTTGCTGCAATTAATTCTCTGCAAAAGCACTTTGAGTTGTATTAAAAATCTACTTTTTTTTTTTTTAAAGGAAATACATAGATATTTGCTCTGTGTTGAGGAGAAAAATATGGTCAATCTCAGGCCTGGGTAAAAGGGGAAAATAAAACAGATCTTCCCCTACAGACAGGATTTCCACCCAATTTTTCCAGCCTTGTTTCAAAGGCGCTGTTGCACTTTTGCTGAATTCCGAACCTTTGGGAGCCACTTTTTTTTTTGTTTTGTTTTGTTTTTTGGTTTGGTTTTTTTTTTTTTTTTTTGCATCTGATCTGCCTCAGGTTGTCAAGTGCTGCTTTTTTCCAGTGGCTCACTGGAGAACTGACAGCCAGGGAGCTTCAAAGCAGGGAGGATCTGCTCAGCATCACCATCCTCGATCCGCAGGCAAAGCCAGAGCTGACATCTGGCAGCCGGCTTGGAGGCCAGGGCCCTTCCCCAGCACATCCAGGGCAGCAGCTGCCAAAACCCCCTGGGCCAAAGACATTCTTCTCCATGGAAAAACAGCTCCTTTTGGAGAGATCAGAGATTGCAGGATGATGGTGCCAAGCCATCAAAGCTCTGAAGAAGCACGTAGCAGATACGACTGCCTGCAAATCAGATGTTTCTGCGTCAGGATCTGGTTTTGAAGCTTCTTCCACTTTTTCCCAGCTGGCCCAGTCATCATGAAAAAAATCATTTCAGTGAAGGCAACTGTGTTTTTAGTCAGAAGTTTCCTTTTTACCCCTGAAATTGCTGCTGTGGGCACCACAGGAGCTGCTGGTCACTCAGTGGTGCTGTTGGGCCTTCTGAGCCGTCTGTGTGAAGGCACCAGCCAGGCCAAAACTCAGGAAATGAGGAAAAAGACTGAGAAAATCTGAGAAAAAACACTCCCCAGGTTTAGCCAGTGCCTACTGGAAGAAAGAAATGACATTTTGCAAAAGGAGTTCCCCATGAGACAAAGAGACATTTTGCCTCACCTTTGTTTTTAGAGGGAGAATAATGGAGAACAATCAGCCCATGCCCTGGGTAATGTGAAATTAGGGTTCAGACCAGGATGAGCACAGAAAGAGATAACCTAAAAATATCTTTTCATGGGCAGGGGTGTATTAAGACCTGTGCTATCTCTGCCTTGTTTGATAAAAATGAGGGAGAAGGACTTTTTATAGGGGCAGAGAGTGACAGGACAAGGGAAAATGGTTTTAAACTGCAGGATTGGAGATTACAAAATGAAAGGTGACAAGGCAGAGGCCAGCTGCTGGCTGTGATGCCTCAGCTTCTTCCAAGTTCTCTTGGGCTCTAGAAATGGAGAAGGACAATATTTTGTTCAGGGATTAAAGAAGAGCCATAAAGTGAAAATTTTCCAAAGTGTAGGAGGACAAATCCATCCCTCTTGTGGACATTTTAAACCCAGAATACCTGATCAATAAACCATATTATTTATATATCAGTAGCTCTCAGCATCTATATTTATTTCACAACAAAACCACCAAATGTGGAGTTAAAATCAGAGCACTGCACGTGGCTGAGCCCTGGCTGGATTTGTGACCTGAAAGGGCCATTTGTCACCAGCTGGTGAGAACTCAGCTTCCTTCAGCTTCTCCTTCTTGTGACAAAATGTATACATAGAAAAGGGAAAGAATAATAACTTGAAAGGTTATTGTTTCTAATAGGGTGAAGAAGAAATTGGAACCAGACTCCTGTTTAAATTCTGGTGTTAATTACGTAGTGCAACTCCCTCTGAAATTAATGGAGCTCTGCATATATAAAAAAAGGTACAATTGAGCCATTTCTGCTTCCTCTGTTATCCATGGAGGCTTTGCCAGTCTATTACAGCACAGGGAATATTTAATTATTAATGGGCACGGTTACATCAGCAACCAATAGAGGGGAACTCCAAAAGTTTTAAGATGTTGAATAAAATTGTTAGAAAAACAGAAAATCCATTTTAAAAAATGCACTTAAGTGTCCAGGGCTTCCAGTGAACCTCACACAAAACAAGAGTTTGGGTCTAACATGAGAAATTTGCTCAGTGTGTCATTTTTCCTTTAACATAAAACTTTCAAATGTGCCTTGGAGGAGCTGTTTAACTCACAAAGTGTTCATAGGAGAGTGCAAAAAAAAAATTATTACTCATATGGTACAGGAGAAAACCAGGAGCCTTTTCTCTCACCACTTGCAGACAGGGGTGTACAGAAAGGAAAAGCTTCATAAGGCAAGCAGAAAATGGTAAAAATAACTGAAACTGCTTCAAGAGTTCAGTTGCCATGCAGAAACTGAGGAGAAAAAAGACTGCTCAATATATTTTAGAGGAAAAGCTGGAATAGACATGCAAGGCTCACACTGTTGAAAAATGAAGTATCTGGCCTCTAATTCTCTAAAAATACCCAATTTTTTCTCCCCCATTCAAAGTTGTAACCTGCATTTTTATCATTGTCTACCTTTTAAGATATTCCCATGTAATAAAGATCCAGCATTGCTGAAGAGAAGTTTGTGTTGCTTTTCAAGAGATGTTGTTAATATCTGATGTCAGCTTTCCAAGGAGAAAAAGCAAAGCCTTTAACACGAACCCCCACTCTGGGTATGACAAGGAGATTTTACTAATTAGATAATTACAAGTCACCTTCTAATATCTTATTTAGATATTAAATGCACCTCAAATTAATACCATGAATTCAGAGAATCAACCAGAATAACCAGAATTCTGCAAATGAAAAGACCTTTGAGATCACTGAGTCCACCCTCAGAGCTGGATGTTCTCCTTGCAAGGACGAGTGTCCAATGCACTCCCACAAAGACAAGAAGAATAAATTCAGTTTATTTCTGGTTATTACTCCATGATTAAAACAATTCCACTATTTTAATCATGGAATCATTGATAGGTACCAAAGTAATCCAGCTTTTAGATAAATCTCTGAGAAGAGCTTTCTTCAGGGGAGAGTTTTTGGTTTCAGGTTGTAGTTCCTAACATTTCTTTGGTTTAATTGAGCAATGTTAATTCATGCCAGTGAGTTGTAATTACTGCAGAGGCTCGTTGTCAGTAATTAACACGTTTTCCTTGCCCTGCCAGTGCCACTGTCCCACAGGAGGTACAACCAGGACGCTGTGCCCGAGGCCTTCCCCAGCTGCACGGCGCCCGTGCCGGGCCGCTACAAGGAGGAGCTCTACGACTCCTCCATCATGAAACACAACAAACCCGAGCCCAGGATGCAGCCCCACCTCATCAAGGAGGAGAACAAGCTGGCTTTCCCCAGAGACCTGCCAGAGAAAATGCCCATCAACGAGGGCTCCTTCTCCAGCGCCCTGCTGCCCAAATCCGAGTGCTGCCAGGCCAAGGCCGTGGGACAGCTGAGCCACCTGCTGCCCGTGCCCTCGGTCTACGAGCAGAGCAGGAGGATTTGTGTCAAAGAGCCCAAATTTGGGCACATCAGCCACCACCCAGGCAGCCTGGAGGAGCTGGACGAGAGGATGAGCGTGAAGCTGGACCACGAGGCCGACGGAGAGCGGCTGATGGAGGTGAGGCCTTCGGGCCAGGTCCCCTTCGTGCTCCTCAACTACCACCACGTGCTGGCCAAGCACGGAGCCTTCCAAACCTCCCCCTGCACGGCCACGGGACACGTGGGGGAGAATTATTCCTACAGCTCTGAGGAAGTCAACGCCTTCCTTTACAAAAACCAAAGCCCCTCCTCGGCCTCCTCCCCGGAAACCCACAAGGAATCTGCACTACCCCACTACATTGGCACTTCGGTCATCATCGCCAACGGCAGGTGACGCCAGCACAGGAGGGTTCTGTGTTCAACAGAGAAACCACACTGTGAGGATTTGCTAAAAAAAAAGGCAAAAAAAAAAAAAAAAAGCATGAGGAAACACAGTGAGATTCACTGAGCAAAGCTGGAGGGCAGTGAGGGACAAAGTGGAGAGTTCCAGGAGTCCCAGTGGCCAGGAAATCCCCTCCATCCCCCGCCGTGCTTCGTGTCCCAGCACAGCTCTGGTGCCATGGGGAAGCCAAGTTCCAGATCTTATTTTTGTTATTTTATAGTGTGCAGCAGAAGGAAACGAGAGGTGTTATATGCAGAGGTTTATATGAAGAACATTTTTTTTTTTTCCTTGACCCCTCCTTAAAATAAACTCAGTTTTTTTTTTTTTTTTTTTAGATCATTATCATAAAATATGCATTCTAGTTTAGGGTTTTTTTGACAAATTGTGTGAAACCTCGCATCAACTCTCCACCCAACCCCCTGACACATGGACTTTGTTGAGAGAGTGGTGATTTTGAACAACCACAACACAGCTGCCCTACCCAAACAGGGAAAAAGCTTATTTATTAATTACCCAAAAGTTTGAAAACTAAATAAATCAAGCCCTACATTTGATTTATTGAACAGAGATTTCAGTGTTCTGAGATTGTTGCCACCACCATTTATCTTGACAAGGGACAATATGACAAATTAATAGGTACAAAGGTAGGTATTACAGGGTTACAGGTCTTGTCATGGCAAATTGGGACAAATTATGGAGCAGGAACTAATTCCCCACAAATAGGAAAAGGAAACTCCTAAATCCTGTGTTTCCCTGAGTATTCTGGAGGAAGCCTGTGCAGATTTTCAACCCAGCCAGTCACAAATACATCTTAATAACAGCACCAGAAATGTTTTCTTTATAGTCAAGAGAATAATGAACATTTCTGCCTTATTTTGAACTTACCAGTAGAATGGTGAGCTTTGAAAATTCCAGCTCTTAACACGCTGAACTTCCTCCAGCATAAATCCTGTTGTCAGCACAAAGGTAGGGCTGGAATTCCCTGCTTGGAGCACTTCACAAATCCCAAACAGCACATTTGAAACACTCACATTTGGCCCAGCCAGCCAGGAAGAGATTTTCACCCCTTTATTTTTAATTCTTTGCAGAGGATGGATCTGTGGCAGTTGAACTGACAACACTCAGCCCACGGTGGTTTTCAGCCATTTCCCCAAATATTGTGAGTGGATAAAACAACAAAAGGCTCCCTAAACAATAAATGTGGCTCTAGGTCTCACTCAGCTCCATTTCTTACCCCAATTCAGGCTTAATTCAGAATTTTTCAAACTTTCTCTCATCAGACTCTACAGAGAATTTCACTGAAAAACCTTGAGCACCCTGGGATGGTGGAAGGTTCCCTGGATGAGCTTTAAGGTTCCTTCCAACCCAAACCATTCCAGAATTCTTTGAAGAAAATTCTTCCCTGGTTTGTGTAAAATGGAAAAAAAACCCTTGCTCATGGATTGCACCTTGTCAGAAAAACCATAATGCAATACTCAGCCCTAAAAATTCCACAATCTCCATGTTTTCTGTGCAGCAATAATTCATCCCAGAATGGTCTGGGCTGGGAGGGACCTTAAAGCTCATCCAGCAGTTCCAAGGCCCTGAAATGAGCAGGGAATTTTCCATTAGAATACAGAAATAAAGTTATTCCCTTCTGTGTATGAATATTTATTGCTCTGAGTACACAAAAATACTTTAAAAGCAAAGGCTTGACAACAATTTCCAGTATTTTTTTTCATTGATTACCATTAAAGGTTCACAGAGAAACCTTTATTATCAAATTAACATTCACTTGAAAATGAACTTGAGCTGAACACTCTCAGCTGTTGTTTTCAATTGCATGAAAATAAAAGCCAAATCAGTGATTACAAAAAACCCCAGAACAGAACCAAACCAGCAGAGTCACTCCCTGTGTAACCTCAGTTTGTTCAGTGCTGGAGAAGCTGGCAGGTCTCCAGAAAAACTGGAAATTAAATAATAAAATAATAAATAAATTAATGATAAAATCATAAATAAAAGCTGTAAATTAAATAATAAAATAAATAATCATGTGGATTCTGATCATGCTGACCCCACAAATCAAAGGCAGGAGCCACCAGTGGCTTCCCCAGGGGGTTCAGAGCCCTCCCAGCCCCTGCTCCCCACAAACCACCCCAACCCTGGAAAGATAATTAAGGGTTCATTTTGTTCAATTAAATTAAAGCCATGCCCCACGAAGGAGCCACTGGCATGGTTGGCATCATTAAAAAGAAACCTGATGCCCAACCCCTCCTGCTGCACCCTCTCCCTCATTAGTGGCACTGCTGCATTTGGGTGTTCCTGCTTGCTATAAAAACACAAAAATTGGGCTTTTGCTGGAGAAAAAACACCAGCAAGGATATTTCTCAGCTGGATATTTTTCCACCTTGTTATTCCCACTTGCAGGCTTGATTCCAGCAGCCTGAGCAGAGGAGGTGTTCCATCATCCTGCCCCAGGTGTTCCAGGGGAGCTGATGCCCAGGCACAGGAAATTTCCCTGGCAATAATAACAATAATGAACCAATTAAGAGCTCCCAGCTGATAATGCAGGGGAAGGTGCAGAAAAGATGGCAAAAGCAAATGTGGGAAGGATGATTTTTATTTTTCCTGCCACTCTCCGGGATTTAAACAGCAATTCCATGTTCCCATCTGGGAGTAAATTACATTGGGAGAAAAAGAGGATTTTTTTGGTCAGTTAAATTGCAGATGTTCTCAGGAAAATCACAGTGCAGAACAGGGCACTGCCATCACAGTGGCAGTGTTGGAATAATGAAAAATGGTTTTAATAATGAAAAATGTTTTTAATAATGAAAAAAAAATGGTGGCACTGAAGGGGAATGTGAATTGGAATATATTATCAAAAAATAACCTCATTTCTCTTTAGTATTTGAGCCACACCTTTGTTGTGAGACTTCACAAGATTTTAACTCTTGGGAGAGTTCAGACCTGGCAAGAAAATCATGGAAAATGGGAGAAAGAGAGTGAAAGAGGGAATATTTTACCAAAATCACAGAAAATTTGGGTTGGGAGGGACTTTGAAGATCTCACTCCAGCCCCTGGCAGTCAGGGATCTCCAGCAGAGCCAGGTGAGGCTGGGAAGGTGAATCCCACAGGGAGAGCTCTCCAAGCTCTGGAAGCAGAGCCATGGAATAAACCAAGGTGATAAAAGCACAGATCTGTCCCCAGCCCTCTGTGCCCTGGGATTTGAAACAGGGAATTTAAGGAAATTCAGCACAATTGGGGAATTCATCACTGCAAGTGCCAATGAATGGGAAATCTGCCAGAATTTCTCCAGAAATCTCAAGACAGGACATAAATTCTTTTTTTTTCCAGCATTTCAGTCACACTTCAAAAATGCCACAGAGGAAATGTTATTCCAGTTCTTCCTGGAGGTTAGATTTTGCTTTTTTTTTTAATATGAAGCAGATAAAAGCTATTTGGCAAGTGTAGGTGAAGAAGCACGCAACCCAACCAACCTATCCAAGCTCAGAATTATATATGTATTCCCTAAAAATGTAAAGCATTTTTGCTTATTTATTATGTAAAACAAAACTGTTAAAATGTTAATAAAATCCTGTAGCCAAAGGAAAACTGAGTTGAATTTCTCTTTTTTTTTTAAACACAAAACAAAGTATTTCACAAAGGACAATGGTGCATATTTGAAAATTTATTTCAAGTGTGACACGTTCTGTATTGACAATTAATGTACTATAAAACACACAGAGAGTTTTAAAATTTCTTGTGTTTTTGCCACGTTGCATTTTAAATGAAGACACTTGGAAAATGCAAATAACACAGAATCACTAATGAGAAACTCAACAATTCTTCCCTGCAGTTCTTTTTTCTCCATCATTTTCTGACCTCTGCCCTTTGCTGGGCCCAGATTTAATTTCTTTGGTGTCTGATCAAGGCAGTGCATCCCCACCACCACTTAGCCATGCAAATCATGGCTTTTTACCCAGCCAGTTACCCCCAGGAACCAGCACAAATCTTTCCCAGATATTTTGATTGTAGTTGCAAAAAGTAAATTTTTTTTTTCCAGGCTGCTGATGCAGCTGAATCAGAGAAAGCAAAGAAATGAATTTTTGCACAGTGAAGCAGCAGCATAAAGAATTAAATGCTTTAATATTATTTCCAGGTAATAGCCCTTGATTTGTTGGATATATTAAAATAAAAAAAAAAAGCTCTGAAGCCTTATAAAAGCTTTACTAGAAGCAGGATGTGCTGCCTGGGCTCTGAAATGTGAAGTACATTATTACTTTTTCAAACCTTTGGAAGCAGCTTTGTTGCTGACTGGGCACGACCCACCCTGGACTCACACACACCCAGAAGTTTTCCTATCAATAAACAACCCCCACAAATGTTTTCACCATGAGAAATGTTCTACCAGAGCCCAGCAGGGGAAAAAAAATAAAATTAAAAAAGAAAATAGAAATAGGGACATGGTAATAAATGGGTTTTTTGAAAGCACTTCATCAAGAAAATAGTTTAAGATATGACCTCAGCCTCACAATGGAAGAGGTGTTTTACTAATCCAGGCAGCTGAATGAAATGAAACATTTTCAGAGCATAATTCCTGGAGCTGGCTGGATGTGCCCAGCCCCACACCCAGGGACACCCCACACCACATCTGTCACACACAGAGAACAGGGAAAACAGGATTTTCCTGCAGAAATGGAAAAACAGGATTTTCCTGCAGAAATGTTGGGGCTTTCTGGGCAGAGTCAGACTCTGCCTGAAAGAGTCAGGGATTTCTGCAGGGATTTCTGCAGGGATTTCTGCAGGGATTGCTCCAGGGATTTCTGCAGGGATTTCCCCAGGGATTTCTGCAGGGATTTCTGCAGGGGATTTCTGCAGGGGATTTCCCCAGGGATTTCTGCAGGGGATTTCTGCAGGGGATTTCTGCAGGGGATTTCTGCAGGGATTTCTGCAGGGATTTCTGCAGGGATTTCTGCAGGGATTTCTGCAGGGATTTCCCCAGGGATTTCTGCAGGGATTTCTGCAGGGATTTCTGCAGGGGATTTCTGCAGGGGATTTCTGCAGGGATTTCTCCAGGGGATTTCTGCAGGGGATTTCCCCAGGGATTTCTGCAGGGATTTCTGCAGGGGATTTCTGCAGGGATTTCCCCAGGGGATTTCTGCAGGGATTTCCCCAGGGATTTCTGCAGGGATTTCTGCAGGGATTTCTCCAGGGATTTCTCCAGGGATTTCTGCAGGGGATTTCTCCAGGGACTCCATCCAGCTGCTCTCTGTCCCATGGGAATTCTGCTTGGTTTTGGTTCTGAAGGAAAAGCAACAAATCCTTCACCCAAATCCAGGAGACACCACAAGAGGCCACTGAAAAGGCAAAGTGGCTCCCACGGTGCTCTGGCACATCCAGATTTGGGCAATTCTCCCCTGTGGCAAGGAAATTCCACTCCAAGTTTCTTCCCAGTGCAAGAATTTTGGGAATAACCTGACAATTCCCAGTGAGAACAGAACCAGCTCATCACTAAGGCAGCCACAAAAGGACCAACAGCAACCAGGAAATGTTGCAGCACTTAAAAAATGCTAAAAAAATCCCTCTGCTGCTGCTCAGCCACTACAAACTCATTCTGCCCTTCCAAAATTCCCTTGTTTTATCCTTTTCCCATCTTTTTTGTCCCTGGTGAAGGGAAAAGGAAGTTTTTTAAGGAAACCACTCAAGCCCCAGCCTGAGGCATGAGCTGGTTGTTCAATCCCTCCAGGCACTCCCCAGTCAGTGTGGAACAGGAACAAAACCCAAAAGGCAAATCCTAAAGGCAAATCCTAAAGCTGAGACAGTCTGAGCTGCAAATTCTGGCTGAAGGTGAAGTTTTGTAAAACTCTGTGGTTGGAAAAGCAGCACCAGAGCTCTGCCTTGCTGCAGTTTGCTCGTGCAGGAGAAGGCAGAAAATAAACAAGGATGCAGCAAGAAGATGTGATTTTTTATAAATCTATAAATATATGATTTCTTCTTCTTATTGCAGCTTTATTAAGCCAGACTCGAGTTTCAGTTGATCACAACATGCAGTAATATTGAATTCTGCTATCCAAGGCAGCTGCCAAACCTTCTCAGCCCAAAGCAGTTTTGAAAGCATCTGGAGGGGAAAAGCCAAACCTGGTGCATCCTTTTAATTATTGCAATTAACAGCTGTGTGTGTGCAGTGCTAGGAGATGCTGGTGTGCAGCCTCATGGGGTTTGGATCATGGGGGAAAAAAAGGAAACCCAGCAGGGTTTGGACAATCAGGACAAATCTTCTGTGAGATGGAGCATGAAATCCTAAATTTAACAGGGACAATTTAATTTCTGCTCTTGCTGCCAAACCACCTAAACCCTAATATGTGAGGATTGGTCAAAATTACCATTACAGACAAGTTTCCTTGTTTTAAGACTTCTTGGCTTTGGGGTTGAAACAATCTAGAATGTTTGGATTGCTTAGGAGGTGAACTTTAACCTAAAAACCCCATTTCTGGCTAGAGGAAAGTAGTTTCCTTTCTGGAATTTCCAATCTGGCTGATCCACCATGAAAAAAAAAAAGAAATTAAAGTGGCCACACCACACCTGGGACAAGCCTGGGTGGCACAGAATTGTTTGGGGAGCTGTGGCGGCCAAATCTCCTTGGGAGAAAACCCCAGCAAGCTCCCAGTGGAGCTCCAGGAGAATTCCCAGGGTGTTCCCCCACCTGGAAATGTGCAGGCAGCCCCAAAAATCAGCTGCTGCCAGGTCAGCAGGGGTTAAAGCTCTTGGCTTTAGTGCTGAGCAGCAAAACCAGACATGGCTTGGGAAAAGGGGTGACAAAAGGGCTGTGGAAGAGAATTTGGGCATGGGGGAACGGTGTGATTTCTCTTTCTCACTGGAATAGTTGTTTGCAGCAGGGAATCTGATTTATTCCCTTTATTTATTCACTCAACTTCATTGAGATAATGATAAAATTACCACTAAATTCTAAATTAAGTACAGGTTCCATCCCCTGAGATGGGATTCTACAAAAACCTGGGTGTGACACTGCTCCAGTGGGTTTTTCTTCCTGAAACCCCTTGGAAAACCACGATTTAAAGGACAGGTGAGATGATTGACTCAGATCCAAGTGACTGAGGAGAGCAGAGTGCAAATCCCTTGGATAACCCAGCACAGCTCCTAAGTGCTGATGGAAAACTCTCCCAAAAACTCAAGGCAGCCATTGAGAGTTGCAGACCTGAGATCAAAGCACAGGTTGGTAAATTATTGTAGAGAAGAACCAAATCAGGATCTTCACTCAAAGAACCAAATCAGGATCTTCACTCAGACCTGGAATTAAGCAGCACAGTGGTGATCCCAGCAATTCAGGAATATGTGATGTTCCAGCTGGTTTTAGTGCAGACAACACAGAAAAACAGAATTTAGTTTAAAAAAGAATACGAAGTAAAAAAGTAAATATTGTCCTGCACTGTGCTAAATCACACAGAAACCAAAAGAAAAAAGAGGAAATGTTGAGCCACTTCAGTCTCTCCAGTACAAGGTGTAAATGAGGAGAAAGTTGTGCTCACCACAATATTCCTTGCAAAGAACAGATCCTTACAAAGAATGGCAGCAGAGGTGAATTTTGAAGTTAAAGAAAAGAATAAAGAAAGGCCTCCAGCTGTGAGATCACCACCTCTTCCCAGCTGCTGACGTTACTCATGGCAAACGCAAAGTGGAAAATCAGAAGGAAAAAACCAAGCTTTGAGTCACCCCTCACAGCTGAGGTGGCAGTGCCACAGCGCTGTCAGTGCTTGGGGACGATGAGGTTCCTCAGCATGTCGAAGGAGTTGCCGTCAGGGTGCACGGACTCCACGCCCCGGCCCTCCTGGTGCACCTGCAGGAATCCGAAGTCGTCGATGCCGACGATCCAGGCCACGGGGCCGTCCTCACTGCGCAGCCTCACCCGCTGCCCACTGCAACACAAAACCTGTGAGCAGAACCCTGCCGGGCTGATCCAGGCCGTGCTCAGCCTCACCCGCTGCCCACTGCAACACAAAACCTGTGAGCAGAACCCTGCCGGGCTGATCCAGGCCGTGGGGCCGTGCTCACTGCACAGCCTCACCCACTGCCCACTGCAACACAAAACCTGTGAGCAGAACCCTGCTGGGCTGATCCAGGCTGTGATCACTGCACAGCCTCACCTGCTGCCCACTGCAACACAAAACCTGTGAGCAGAACCCTGCCGGGCTGATCCAGGCCGTGGGGCTGTGCTCAGCCTCACCCGCTGCCCACTGCAACACAAAACCTGTCAGTGCCTGCCGGGCTGATCCAGGCTGTGATCACTGCACAGCCTCACCCGCTTCCCACTGCAACAGAGCATCTGTGAGAACACCTGTCAGCGCCTGCCGGGCTGATCCAGGCCATGGGGCCGTGCTCACTGCGCAGCCTCACCCGCTGCCCACTGCAACACAGAACCTGTGAGCAGAACCCTGCCGGGCTGATCCAGGCCATCCTCACTGCACAGCCTCACCTGCTTCCCACTGCAACACAAAACCTGTCAGGGCCTGCCTGGCTGATCCAGGCCGTGGGGCCGTGCTCACCGCGCAGCCTCACCTGCTGCCCACTGCAACACAAAACCTGTGAGAGCCTGCCAGGCTGATCCAGGCCGTGCTCACTGCACAGCCTCACCCGCTTCCCACTGCAACAGAGCATCTGTGAGAACACCTGTCAGCGCCTGCCGGGCTGATCCAGGCCGTGCTCACTGCACAGCCTCACCCACTTCCCACTGCAACACAAAAGCTGTCAGACCTGCCGGGCTGATCCAGGCCGTGCTCACCGCACAGCCTCACCCGCTGCCCACTGCAACACAGAACCTGTCAGTGCCTGCCGGGCTGATCCAGGCCGTCCTCACTGCACAGCCTCACCCGCTGCCCACTGCAACACAAAACCTGTGAGCAGAACCCTGCCGGGCTGATCCAGGCCGTGGGGCCGTGCTCACTGCACAGCCTCACCCGCTGCCCACTGCAACAGAGCACCTGTGAGAACACCTGTCAGCGCCTGCCGGGCTGATCCAGGCCATGGGGCCTGCTCACTGCACAGCCTCACCTGCTGCCCACTGCAACAGAGCACCTGTGAGCACCTGCCAGGCTGGGAGGGAATCACCTGTTCTGTGCTGGGAATCTGTTACTGACACCTTTTATGGAAAATCCTGCTTCCCACTGCACCAGAGCACCTGTGAGCAGAACCCTGCCAGGCTGATCCAGGCCGTGGGGCCGTGCTCAGCCTCACCTGCTGCCCACTGCAACACAGAACCTGTGAGCAGAACCCTGCCGGGCTGGGAGGGAATCACCTGTTCTGTGCTGGGAATCTGGCACTGACACCTTTTATGGAAAATCCTTCCCTTGGGATTTTTCTCCTGAGAAGCTGAGAGGCCTCAGGAATGAAATGTGAACAGTGGTTATCTGCTGCTGGGGAATGCAACAGGTGCAGCTGGGATTGGCCTCATGTGGTTGTTTTTAATTGGTTTTAATTTATGGCCAATCACAGCCCAGCTGTCTCAGACTATCTGGTCAGTCACAAGATTTTGTTATCATTCCATTCCATTCCTTTCTAGTCTTCTGATGAAATCCTTTCTTCTATTTTTTAGTATAATTTTCTTTTAATATAATATATATAATAAAATTAATATAATATAAAAATTTCAATATCATATATGTGATTTAATATAATATATATAGTTTAATATAATAGATATAATCTTCTTTTAATATAATATATATAATAAAATTAATATAATATATAAAATTTTAATATATGATTTAATATAATATATATATAATTTAATATAATATATATCCTTTAATATAATATATATCATTTAATATAATATATATCTTTTATATAATAGATATAATTTTCTTTTAATATAATATATATAATAAAATTAATATAATATATAAAATTTTAATAGAATATATGATTTAATATAATATATATATAATTTAATATAATATATATATTTTATATAATATATAACATTTTATTTTAATATGATATATTTAATAAAATTAATATAATATTAAAATTTAATATAATATATATGATTTTATAGATATAATTTAATATAATATATATTTTCGTATAATATATAGCATTTTCTTTTAATATATATACTAAAATTAATATGATATATAAAATTTTAATATAATATATATAATTTAATATAATATATATCTTTTTATACAATATATAGCATTTTCTTTTAATATACTATATTATCATAAAATAATAAATCAGCCTTCTGAACCATGGAGTCAGGATTCTCATCTCTTCCCTCGTGCTGGGACCCCTGTGAAGCCCACAGGTCACACCTGGTGTTGCCAGAGGGAGCCCAGGCCCATCTGCAGCAGCCCTGGAGCTGCAGAGGAAAACTCCCCCCTTGTGCAGGATCCCTGCTCCAGCAGAACCACAGCTGGCACTGCAGGAGGGCTGAGCCCCCATGGCATGGGGCTGGGACACCACCCTGGCACACAGGGGACAGGGCATGGGCTGACTCTGGCAGTGCTGGTTTGTATCACTGCATCTTTGTTTTATTTTAATTTTTTTCCCTAAAAAAAAAATTGTTCCTATTCCCATATCTTTGTGTGAGCCCCTTAATTTCAAATTAATAATCATTCAGGTGGAGGGGTTTACATTTTCATTTTCAGGAGAGGCTCCTGCCTTCCTTAGCACACACCTGGCTTTTCAAACCAAGGCACAACTCATGCACATTGAGCAATTAAAACTGATTTTATCTGGATTTTATCTTCTCTATTTTTCTAATCCTGTACTGCCTTAGTGCATAACTCTAAACTCCTTATAAAGTGTGAGTTATTGTCTGCACATTTTGGTCAGACAAAACCATCCCCCTAGGCCTGAGACCCAAGGACACCCCACAGCCTCAGGCCCTGAAAACACAAACAAAAGAGAATTGGGAGGAACAAACTGGGGGTGAATGACTTCATTACCTGAAGCTGTAATTGGAGATTAACCCCTGATATGTAAATGACCAAACTGATAATTGTGTGAAACTCTGGTGAGCATTGTCCAGCTTGGTGAGGCCTCTGGGAGCTTCTGAGTGCCCAGGGTGGATCTGTGGAGCCTTGAATAAACACCTGCTCTTATTCTCTTAATCTTGGCTAGCCTCTGTTCTAGGGAGCCACTCCAAGGCATCAAAACCACCTCAGGGCACTCATCAGAATCATTAAAAGGATCATGGAATGGTTTGGGTTGGAAAGGACCTTAAAGATCATCCTGATCTCTCTCCAGCCCTGACACCTCCCCCTGTCCCAGGCTGCTCCAGCCCCAGTGTCCAGCCTGGCCTTGGGCACCCCAGGGATCCAGGGGCAGCCAGGGTTTGCCAGGGCTTCAGCACCCTCACAGCAAAGGCTTCACCCTCTAACAGAATATTTCATTTCCCACCTCACTGGTTCTTTACACAGAATAATTTTCAGCAGCATTTTCTACCTGCTTTAATTTCCTTTTGTGGAATGGACAGAGCTGGAGTTAACCCAAACAATCTATTGGTTTTTTCCTCCTAGAAGTACAGCAGCTTCATCCATCTCAAACCAAATCATTCCAAATTGCCTTTGTTTGGAGATGATACATGTAAAATACCTGGAAGCATTCTTTAACTCAAGCTGGTCACTGATTTATTATGTGCTGCTTTAATTCTCCCTTAAAATGTGCATCCTGCTCGGGAGTATATTTTAAACTATTCACTCATATTAAAGGCAATTTTGTGGGAAAATCCAAAATACCCATGAGTTCTTCCAGCAATTTCCTTTGAGAATTCTTACCTGTGTACCCAATACTTGTAGTACTGGGGCAGAACTCCGTTGGGCCCCTTCTCCTGGAACAGCTCGATGAGCCTCTCCAGCACAGTCACAGTCCTTGCAATGAGGCAGTCTGCACTCAGAGCCTTCAGCTCTGTCCCCTCTTCCCTGTTAAACTTTGCAATGAGGTCATTGATGCAGATGGTGGGGTTGCTGTTATTCACATTAAACCCAAAGCCTGCAGAGGACAAAGAGGAGGACACAGTCAAAGAGACAAAAACTCTTTGTTAGCACCACAGCCAGATTTAATTCTCCTGCTCCCTACAATCATCCCTCAGGATGGCTCCCAGAGCTGCCTTCATTCAGCCTCTCACACCTTTGGATCTTCTTTCTCCTGTGATGACAATTCTCAGCTCAGATTTTGCTCTTTGTCCTCCTCAGAGTCACAGAGGCAAATCCAGCAGAGCCTTCCAACCCCACCCCATCCCACCAGTGAGGGCTGGGAGAGGATAAACTGCACCCTGGTTCCAGAACCATCCACGTGAGACTTTCCTGTGCTCACTCAGAGAACAACTGATCCCAGCCTAAGATGGAGTTTTATTCTAAAACCCAGCTCAGAGACCTTTCTGCTTCCTGCAGAGAGCTCAGTGCCCTTTCCAAAGCCCAGACTTTGCACTCAGCTGATAAGGCTCGTTTGGCTTGCCCAGGAAAGCCCAGGAGATTTTGATTTTAACTCTGTAAGACTCCAGTTTGCCTAATCCATCTCACCACAGCATATCCTTTAGAAGCCTCAAGGCTCTCGCTGAGATTTCTCCAGCTGGAATTCCCAAATTCTGAGTTGGCAGAATGCCTCCCTTGTTTAAATATGGCTCCTGGGGCCTTTTCTGCAGCCTGCTGAAACAGCCTGCCAGGGATGTAAAGAACTATATTGTATTACCTGTTTATTTTTTTCTCCTAATAATTTTGGGGATTTTTCCTTCCCTCAGACATTTGGGATAAAACTCCTGTCTGTCAATCAGGTTTGGGCATGATGCAGCTCCATCTGCAAGGAGGTGCAGATGTCTTGATTTGTAAATTTGCTGTTAATAATTCATAATTTGTGTTAATTTTGAGAAGGATTCCTTCAGTGAAAAGGAGTTTTTAACAAGGTCAGGGAATGCACACAAACAAGGCACAGTGATCCCAACACACCAGTCCTGTGGAAATGAGCTGAAATGGGTTCCTGGAAAGAGATAAAGGAAAATGAACTGGAAAATGCAACGAGCTGTGCCAGCAAACCCCAACTCAGCCATCTGCATTGTGAGGGAACAGAGACACCACTGAGGGGCCACAGGGCCTCGGGGTCCATCAGGATCACTGCTCAGAAATCCAAAAACTGGGACACAGCAGCCACCCTGGGACGAGGAGCTCAGTGAAGCCCCAACACCTGGGAACGAACACGGCAAGGGGGGAAAGCAGCCAGGAAACTGGAAAACCACGAGGTGCTCGGGGCTCTGGGGGCAGCTCTGCAGTGCCCATGAGAGGAGAGCACTGAGCAGTGCTGAATGTGGCTGATGGATGTTGCAGTGGTGGATGCACGGGGAGCTGGGCGTGCCTGAGCAGAGCAGAGCAGAGCAGGGTTTGCTCGCTGGCTGCCCCCTGCATTCCACTGGCGCTTGGCTCCCCCGCCTGCTCCGGGCCTGGCCCTCACATTAATGCTGAGGGTTCTCCTCAGAACTCCTCCTCCAGAGGTCCCAACACCAGAAAGTTCTTCCATTTTAAATTTCAGATTGGAAAAAAAAGAAGTTTTTTTTGATCTTTTTTTTTTTTTTTCTCCAAACTGTGTTTGAAAGTCTCGGCGTGAAGCGTTGTCACCTGCAGGGTTTGAGCAGTGGAAATTCAGGTTTGTCTTTGACCTTATTCTCCTGAGCTCCTCCTTGGAGCAGTGAAGTTCCACACACAGAGATGATCCTTGGTTTCCACCATTATCCTCATTTATGGGAGATTCTGAGGAATGCCATGGAAAGATTGAGTTCAGTGCCTGGAGGTGGCACTGAGCGCTCTGGGCTGGGGACAAGGTGGGCACAGCTGGGGCTCCATGGGCTGAGAGGGCTTTGCCAACCTCAGGGATCCTGGAATTCTGCCTGGGAAAAGCTCCTTTGGAAAAGAGGAGATGGATCTGACACACCTTTCCTGTTGGGGAAGCTGAATCCTATCACTCCTACCAACCCAAAACTCCAATGTCAGGAGGGCCCTGTAGGACTCCCAGTGAAACACAGCACTGGAACCTTGGAAAACATCCTTGGATTCACATGGAGCCAGGAAGTTTCAATTTTAAAACCTCCCAGATGAAAACAGACTGATGAAAATGGACATTTATCTATATCTCAGACCTTCCAGATGGGTATCAGAGAGAATGGATACAGAAAATCTCCATTTGAATTGGAATAATGGAAAGGTCCAAACCAAATATGTGAAGTGCTTAAAGAGATACTTGATATAATGAACTATTTTTGGATGTATTCCTGCTTTCCTTGTGTTAACCAGGCTGTAGGAAAACGTGGAAGTTGTAAATGGCTGAAGGGGCACAGAGAGATTTCTGAAGTTTCTGTGCAATTTCCATTTTGTTTGAGTCGATTATTTACAAAATGAAGGAATAAAATGGAACAGAAAATGTCATGTCTGGGCATGTTTCACAGAAGGAGGTGATTTCTTCAACTCTTTTCTACCTTGTGCCTCTAAAATCACAGAATTTTGACAGAAACAACACCATGACCACTCCACCTTTGCAGGATATTTACTTGTGCTACACTCAAATAGTAAATATAATTTTTTTCTTTACCTTTAGACTTGCTAAGGAATTTTCTTTCAATTTTTTAGACACAGCAGAGACAATTACTTTTGCAACCAGAATCTGGAAAATTTCTGAGCATATCTGGGATGCTTAGGGGAAAAACTTCCTTATCACAGAGCAGGATGAATATCAGACTAGAGATGACAAAAACATCTCAATAATTAAAAAATGAAAAAACATTACTCTGTGCATGTAGCTCTTCTTTTGATTTAAAAGGCATGTTCTTCATTTAACTATTTGTCATGTCGCAAAAAATCCATAAATTGGGAAAAAAAGATGGAGTTTTCAGTATATTCCACTGGTTTTGCAATAAATCAAGGAGGACAATTCCCCTCTCCCATGTAATGCTCTTCCTTTGAACTCTCCTACACCAATCCAGATGCTTGCATTTATGTTTTACTTGTCAAGCATATGGAATTATTAAGAAGAATGAAAACATTTACTTTTTGTGCTTCCTCTGGATTGAATGTTGTGCTTTATTTCCCCATGCCTGCTGTCATTATTTGTTCTCGTCGTTGCCATTTTTACTGATACAGACACTGATAACAAAATCTTCCAGGAAAAAGAAAAAAAAAACCCAGCAAAAAAGCTTCAAAATAGATATTTACCAATGAGAATATGAAATGTTGTTTCAATGAGTGTTGAGTTCACCAGAACTCCACCAATCTTCATCAGGTCACTGTAGTAAATGTCATTTGGCCACTTCACTCGCAGCTCAATGTCCTGAAGGAACAAAAGCAGACATTTAGAGACATTTATGGCTCATTCATCACCCCACAGTCTGTACAGAATCATGGAATGGGTTGGGTTGGGAGGGACCTCAAAGCCCATCCAGAGCCACCCCTGCCATGGCAGGGACACCTCCCACTGTGCCAGGGTGACCAGGGCAGATCTGCTGAACCTGAGGGGACACCAGCCCTTGGCAGGGGGGAAAACAGAGTTAAAGGTTTAGAATCAGTGATGTTACAGCAAGAAAATTTTAAAAATTATCAAAAACTCAGTGCTTGAATTTCCTCTTTGGACTCAAGTCTTGCAAGGCTTTTCCTTATGTCCCTGTCACACCAACTGCAGCAGCCACAAACACTGGGATGATCTGCAGAGTGATGGAATCATGGGATGGGCTGGGTTGGAAGGGATCTGAAAGATCACCCAGGGCCACCCCTGCCATGGCAGGGACACCTCCCACTGTGCCCAGTGTCCAGCCTGGCCTTGGGCACTGCCAGGGATCCAGGGATGGAATTCCATCCCAGCCCTGCCCACCCTCACAGGGAGGAAATTGTTCCCAATATCTGATCTAAACCTGTAATTCTCCAGTGTGCAGCCACTCCCTGTGTGCTGTCCCTGCATCCCCTGGCAATTGTCTCTCTCCAGCTTTCCTGGGGCTCCTGCAGGCCCTGCAAGGCCACCCTGAGCTCAGCCCAAAGCTTCTCCTGTGCAGGTGAACAATGCCAGCTGTGCCAGCCTTTCCTCCCAGCACAGCTGCTCCATCCCTCTGCTCATCCTGGAGCCTCCTCTGGGCTCTCTGCAGCAGCTCCAGCTCCTCCCTGGGCTGGGGCAGCTCTGCAGGTGGGGAATCACCTGAGCAGAGCAGAGGAGGAGAATTTTCTCTGCCTCTTTGCCACACCCAACGTGCTGCTGTCAGCTGCTGCTCTTAATGAGAATCCTCTGATTCTCTGAAAATGCTCCACAAATGCTACAGAAAATGGAACCCTGCCTGAGGAACCTTGCAGGAACTGATGCCTCAGGTTTGAGCTTTTCTATTTTTCACATTCTGTGCTGCTTCAGTGTGTGGGTCTGAGCTTCACATGATGGGATGGTGAGCTCTGTGCACAGAGCAGGGAGACAAAACAATTCCTGCTCCAGCTGGGCACCAAGGACAAATGATCCAAATCTCAGCCCAGGAGCACAAACCCCGTGGGCTGCAGAGAGAAAAACAAGCAGGGTGGGACTGCCTGGGCTAAAGCTGGGATGGGACAATGAACTGCAAGATGCAAATGGAGCAGAACTGATCCCAGGGACAGACCCCGTGCCCGGCCGTGCATTTTGGGGCCATTTTGGTTCATCTTGGGTGCAGCCCTGGCTGGGCTCTGGTGCTGCCCAAGGTGGGTCCATGGAGGAGATGCTTTGAATAAATCCCTGCTTTATTCTTTAGCTCTGCCCAGCCTCTGCTCTAGCTTAGCCCTCACAAGGCATCAGTAGCAGCCAAAGAGGCACTGACATCCTGAATTTCAGAAAGGAAATTCAGCAGACAGGAGAAATCCCAGTTCCCAACCACACAAATGGTTCGGAAATGTCCCCAAGCTGTCCCAGCTGGATACACAACCTGAGCAGTGACAACGTCCCAGCCCCACAGAGCAGCTTTTGTTGAAACCACAGGGCTGAGCTGAACTTTGCACTGGCTACCTGAACACAGAGAGAGAGCAAATGTGCTTCCTGCAGCTTGAAACGCTGCCCATGGCTGCTGCATCCCCGGGGGCAAATCAGGGGAGGTGCTCCAGGCCTACAGGAGTCACATTCCCTCCCATTTAGGGGGTGAAATCCCTTTACAGGATGTGTGAAAGCTGCACCTGGGTCCGTGTCTACTTTCCTGACAGATTTAAAGGCCAGGGAGGAGTCCATGACACGTCCACTGACAGGAAATACTACCTGATTTTGCTATCAAAGCATTCTGAGGGAAAGTATCACCAGCTCCTATTCGTTATGGAACAGAACTTGGCTCCCTGCGCTGGGGGAAGGATTTTAGGGGACTCTGGGGACATGGGAGGAATGACACAGTGAAATGGTGCTCTCAGTGATAAAAGGGGAAACACACACCTGTAAGACAGCAGACGGTAGCTCTGTGACTGAAGTGACAACAAGCAGCAAGAACAGCTGGGGCAGCTGGGTGTCCTCATGACTGCTGTATTTGTGGGGTGTCCCCATGAAGGGAGGAATGATGAATCTCACTCCATGTTCTCAGAAGATTAATTTATTATTTTATGATACTATATTATATTAAGGAATGCTATATTAAACTATGCTAAAGAATACAGCAAGGATACAGACAGAAGGCTAAAAAGATAATAATGAAAACTGGTGACTCTCTTCAGAGTCCTGACACAGCTTGGCCCTGATTGGCCAAACAGTGAAAACAACTCACAGCAGAATCCAATGAAACAATCACCTGTGGGTACACAATCTGCAAACACATTCCACATCAGCACAACACAGGAGAATGAAATAAGATAATGCTTGTTTTCCCTTTTCTCTGATGCTTCTCAGCTTCCTAGGAGCAAAATCCTGGGCAAAGGGATTTTTCAGAAAATCTGAATGCCACACATGACTTTGCCACGGAGTGGGTTCACCAGGTACCACACAAAACGTCACAAAGTACACTGGAAATGGAGCAATTCTTTTGTTCCCTCACTAGAGAGAGAGACTCTGCTGTTATCAGAATGGGATAGCAAAGCATCCTCTTGATTTAAAGCCCATTTGCATCCTCAGCATGAACATCTGACAAGGCAACTTCCAACCGAGCCCTCAGATCTGCTCTGGGAGGCCCCACACCAAGGGCCTTGGAAACTGCTGGTTCAGCAGAGTCAGAAACTGTGGCCATCCTAAAAACCATGAATGGTGATAAACTGAGCCATGGAGCTCCTGGAACCAGGATGGGCAGAGGGATGGAGCAGCTGTGCTGGGAGGAAAGGCTGGCACAGCTGGCATTGTTCACCTGCACAGGAGAAGCTTTGGGCTGAGCTCAGGGTGGCCTTGCAGGGCCTGAAGGAGCCCCAGGAAAGCTGGAGAGAGACAATTGCCAGGGGATGCAGGGACAGCACACAGGGAATGGCTTCACATTGGAAAATTACAGGTTTAGATCAGATATTGGGAACAATTTCCTCCCTGTGAGGGTGGGCAGGGCTGGGATGGAATTCCATCCCTGGATCCCTGGCAGTGCCCAAGGCCAGGTTGGACACTGGGGACAGTGGGAGGTGTCCCTGCCATGCCAGGGGTGGCCCTGGGTGATCTTTCAGATCCCTTCCAACCCAGCCCATCCCATGATTCCATCACTCTGCAGATCATCCCACTGTTTGTGGCTGCTGCAGTTGGTGTGACAGGGACATAAGGAAAAGCCTTGCAGGACTTGAGTCTAAAGGGGAAATTCAAGCACTGAGTTTTTGATAATTTTTAAAATTTCCTGCTGTAACATCATTGCTTCTAAACCTTTAACTCTGTTTTTCCCCCCTGCCAAGGGCTGGTGTCCCCTCAGGTTCAGCAGATCTGGTCACAGAAAAATCAGCAGATCTGCCCTGGCCACTCTTTACTCCCCAAATGCTCAGTAGATCCCACTCATTATTGATCCACATTTTTTACATCAATATTTGGACCTTCAGTCACCTTTTTCCTCCTGAATGGAATAAAATTAAAAAATGCCACAGTACATCAGGGCAGGCACACAGGAGCAAAATCACCTCCATTCATAAATCAGCTCCTTCCCCAGCCATCCCCATGTTTTATAAAACTCACTCTTGTCCCTTCATTTTTAAGTGGTCAAATTATTCACTCCAGCCAAATATTTTATATTGCAAATTTTAGCCTGAAGCCTTTTGTTTTTCCAGTCAGGTTATGAAGCACTGAATTTAGAAGGTTTTAATAGAAAGGCTGACAGACCCTAAACTCCAGCAAAGCTACTGGGTGCCACTATAATAAAGTTCATGTGTAAATGTGTATAAGTCATTGATTTTCTGTAATATAGGAAACATATGCTTTAGTTAACTACTTCTGTAAAATACCAAAGTTTTATAGTTAGCAAATATTAGGAAATGGTAACATTAAAAAGGAGATATATGAGGTGATAAAGAAGACTGGTTCTTCATTTTAATACTGATGACAGGACACTTGATTCCCTCTCGAGAGCAATTCTCCTCAGTTCTTGCTTTAGAAATCAGTTTTCAACCTTAAACAAGGCTTGGAAAAATCCTTTAAAAGGGATAAAGTGACCACTGAAACAGCACCAACAAAAAAGCAGAAAAGGATTTGTCAGTTTTATTCATTTTCCCCTCCTCCTTACTGTGGTAGGGACAGGCGTTTCGGAAGATAACGGGCTGTCACGGAAAGGCTGCAGAAACCCTCTTCCTCCCTCCTCCCAGAGATAAGGATCACCCTCGGAATGTAACTAGGAATGTAACCCCCCTAACATAGGAGGTACCAGTACCACCCTGTACTAACCCCCAGCCCCTTTTGACGTAGGAAACCCCCCAAACTATAAAACCCTTAGAGAAGAGACAATAAACCCTATTTGACCGTCCACCACATTGGTGTAAGCGTCGTCTATAGCCCGAGCAGGCCAGGGTGGAGGCCGCCGTGCTGTGCTTTGGAACCAGGTCGCCTTGCCTTCGGAACCAGAAGGCAACAAAGTGGTGCCGAGAACCCGGGAACGAAAAGCCCCGGGATCGGGATTTCTCCTGGACAGAGGACAGCGGTCACAGCGGCAGGACCGACTGCGACACGGAGGGGGACGCCCCTCGGACCGGCCAGATCTCCATGGAAGCTTTGGCAAAGGTCGTTGATTCCGTATGTATACAGTGGGGAATTAAATGCGAGCCCAGGTACTTATCTCTCGCTTTGCAGAGACTCCTGGAGCTGGGGACGATTGAACGTCCGGTAGAAATATTGCATGCAGATATGTGGCAGAAGTGTACCGTGGCTCTGGCAGAGGACACAAAAAACACGGGCAGTGGGAAATTTCTTAAGGCGTGGGGAAAGGTAGAGGCAGCTCTACGCCAAGCTTTAGAGAATCAGGAGGTCTGGGCTGCCGCCCGGCCGCATCTGATGGTTACACCGAAGGTGGGGGTGGCAGCGGAAACCCAAACCCCCCCCGCGGGCAGTGCGGGCGGGAGCGTGGGCACACAGGGACCGGGCACCCCCCAATCCTTCCCGGACCCTGAGCCAGATCCCCCAGAACCTCCCGGAGATCCCCCAAAAATCCCGGAGCACATCTTGACCCTCCCGGGGGAACAGCTGGGTCCCAAAACCCCCCCGATATCCCCCGAAAAACCGGAGTCTTCTCTGTTTGTTTGTCCCCCGCCGCCTCCGGATTCGGTACACCCCGCAGAGACGCGCGCGCGGTGTTTCTGGGGCGAACTGACAGCCGCAGCCCACGGCGTGGAGGCTGCAGTCAGCGCTGAAACAGGGGCGGCAGAAAACCGGCCGCCATTCAAAAATGGCGCCGCCGGACAGGGAGGGGGGCGGGGCCCGCGTGTCCGCGGCGGGAAATGCCTGGAGGGGGAGGTGGCCGCGAGTACGCCTGCGCAGGAGTCCGGCGCTGGTCAGTACTGGGAGTGGACACACACAGACACGCAGGCGCAGGGAGGAACGGGGGGGCAGGCATTCGCCCGGGGGCTGCCCCCACCGCCGCCACCGTATAAGGGAGAAACCCCTCCCTGTGAGGGGCAGGGCGAGCCCAGGGGGTGGGAACAACCCCACCTCCAAGAGGCGGGGCGACGCCGCCTCTGGGGGGAGGAGCGGCACAGCCTCCAAGGGGAGGGACGGCGCCGCCTCCGAGGGGAAGGGCGACGCCGCCCCCGAGGGGAGGGGCGGGGCCGAAGCCGAACAAAACGGCGAGGGAGACAGGAAGTGCGCTTTCAGTCCACTTCCGACCTTGATAGAAGCAACACCTCCTCAGACTGTTCCACAGACCTTACCGAGTCGGGCAGCGATTCGGAAAGGGAGCACACAGATACACAGCAGTTTCGCATGAAACCAAACAAATCTTTAAACAAGGTTAAGAACCAATCATATGAACTCAAGAGCCAATCATACGAACTCACTGATTGGGGCAAAATAAAAATTGATTGTGCGGAATGGGCATCCGTGGCAGCTGTACATGCCTTTCCAGTAAGAATCACAGGAGCCCAAGGCAACCAACAGAGAACATACACACCAGTAAATTCTAAAGATGTTCAAGCAATACTTAAAGCTGTTGCAGAAAAAGGAATTAACTCCAGAGTAGTATCCACGTTAGTGGATGCAGTTTTTAATAATGATGATTTGCTGCCTTGTGATATAGTACAAATTACACGTATGCTTTTTGACGGGGCAGGTTTAATTGTTTTTAAACAAGACTGGACCGATAACTGTGCCTCTGCCCTGGCTCAGACAGGGGGTGAGGGGCAACCACTGCACGGCTCGAGTTTATCCCGGCTACTGGGAAAACATGATGACGTAGCCACACCCCAAACACAGGCTGCACTGCTCAGAGCTGAGGAAGTCAGGGCAAGTTGCCGAGCCGCCAGGGAGGCGATTCGTTCAACTTGTAGGGTTGTGGACAAGCCAGCACCCTGGTCCACCATAAAACAAGGGGAAAGTGAAGGATTTACACAATTCGTAGACAGGCTACAGGCGGCTGTGGACACCTCCACCCTGCCTCCTCAGGCGAAGGGCCCGGTGGTTGCTGACTGCCTTAGGCAACAATGTAATACAGCACCAAGGACTGTCTCAGCTGCAGATGACGATTGATGAGGACCTGCAGAGGATCGAGAAATCCATATCCTTTCTGGAGAAGTCAGTCTCCTCACTTTCAGAAGTGGTCCTGCAGAACAGGCGAGGTTTAGACCTCCTGTTCATGCAGCAGGGAGGCCTGTGCGCTGCCCTGAAAGAGGAGTGCTGCTTCTATGCGGATCACACAGGAGTTGTCAGAGACTCCATGGCAGAGCTCCGAAACAGGCTGGCTCAGAGACAAAAAGACAGGGAAGCCCAGCAGGGCTGGTTCGAATCCTGGTTCAATCGATCACCATGGCTAACCACCCTAATTTCTACCCTAGCAGGTCCGCTGGCAATGCTGCTTTTAGCTGTTACCTTCGGACCGTGCCTGCTGAACAAGCTAGTCTCATTTGTCCGGAGTCGCTTGGAACGGACTGACATCTTTTTCGTGGGACGGCAACAGATGCTGTGAACTCATCAGGGAACACTGCCGGTCACGAGAAAACTCGCCTGGCAGAAATTTACTCAGGATTCCCAAAACCCTTTTCCTTGTTAGACCCCAACCTTCTACCTCATTTAGTGTTTATATATATATATATATATATATGCATGTAACTACCTCGCTCATTTGTGGAGAGAGGGGGGGGAGATGTGGTAGGGACAGGCGTTTCGGAAGATAACGGGCTGTCACGGAAAGGCTGCAGAAACCCTCTTCCTCCCTCCTCCCAGAGATAAGGATCACCCTCGGAATGTAACTAGGAATGTAACCCCCCTAACATAGGAGGTACCAGTACCACCCTGTACTAACCCCCAGCCCCTTTTGACGTAGGAAACCCCCCAAACTATAAAACCCTTAGAGAAGAGACAATAAACCCTATTTGACCGTCCACCACATTGGTGTAAGCGTCGTCTATAGCCCGAGCAGGCCAGGGTGGAGGCCGCCGTGCTGTGCTTTGGAACCAGGTCGCCTTGCCTTCGGAACCAGAAGGCAACACCTTACTCTCCTTCAAAATCAACAAATCAGCTCCATTGTTGGGCAAACAAAATTGACTTTTTCTTTACTGCTGAGGATTGAGGCTTAAGTTTCATAAGATTTAGAGTGAAATGAGTGCAGTGCATCTGATCAGCTCTGTAAAAGAATATTCATCCTCTGGATATTGGATTTCTCCAAACATATCAATAACCAAACATCAGGAAGGTTAAGTTTAGGTTCTTTTTTAAGAACTGAATGATGCATTCAGCCATTACACACAGAAAAGACATAGCTAAAATCTGAATTTTGTGGAGATTGAGATGAGTTAGAAGGACAAACCTCGTATCCTGGGATGGATCTGACTGCCTCTACCACTGCCAGGGACACCAGGTGCTGGATAAATGGAATTCTCTGGCCCAGGTTGGAATGCAGAGGGATGGAGATGTGCAGAGTGGACAGGGCACAGCCCATGGGACTGAGCCAAACGTTCCCACCACGACCTGGGCACGAGAGGAAAAAGGAGAACTTCAACTCAAGAAAAGAACATTTATAAAAAAGATCACCTTGTGAATGTAGGTAACAAAAGATAACTAAAGACAGAGATAACTAAAGAGAAAGATTCAAAGGTATCCATCCAAGAATGTAGCAACAGTTCCTTTATTGGAGTTTCCAAACTAATTTTGAAAGAAAAAGGGTTAAAGTGCAAAGCTTTTTCTTCAAAAAATACTGGAATTTTAAAATATTCCCATCCCTGTAAGTGTTCAAGGCCAGGTTGGATGGGGCTCTGAGAACCTGGTTTGGTGGAAGGTGTGGGAGAGAGTGGAACAAGATGATCCTGAAGGTGCCTTCCAACTCAGGCCATTCTGTAATTCTGTAATTCTTTAAGGTCCCTTCTAACTCAGGCCATTCTGTAATTCTGTAATTCTTTAAGGTCCCTTCCAACTCAGGCCATTCTGTAATTCTGTAATTCTTTAAGGTCCCTTCCAACTCAGGCCATTCTAGAATTCTTTAAGGTCCCTTCCAACTCAGGCCATTCTGTAATTCTGTAATTCTTTAAGGTCCCTTCCAACTCAGGCCATTCTAGAATTCTTTAAGGTCCCTTCCAACTCAGGCCATTCTGTAATTCTGTAATTCTTTAAGGTCCCTTCCAATTCAGGCCATTCTAGAATTCTGTAATTCTTTAAGGTCCCTTCCAACTCAGGCCATTCTAGAATTCTATAATTCTTTAAGGTCCCTTCCAACTCAGGCCATTCTGTAATTCTGATTCTAACCTGACAAGCTGCTGCTCAATTTCCCAGCCTGTCCCAAATCCCCTGCTCCCAGGATTTTCCTGGTCTCTGCTGACAGACACATTTTAAAGATCTTGCTTTGTTCAGGTGGAAAAGCATTTCTGAAAATGCTCTGTGTGCACCCAGAAATGCACCCAAGCTCTGAACCACCCTGCACAGAAAGCAGGAATCATCTTCTCATGGATTTGTGCTCGGAAAAGCTTCTTGGGCCACACACTCTGCTCTTCCAGCAGAATAAATGTGGCTTTTAAAGAAGTGCCAGCATTTTTCTGGGCAGGGAACACGACTTGCTCACATTTATCTGCTCAGGCAGGTCCTTCAGGCTCAATCTCAGGCCCCAGTCCTGCTCCAGTTCACCCAGTTTCAGTTTTCATCTGGAGCTCTGACTTGTGTTACACTGAGGGCAGTGATGGCAGCTTTTGTGACTGGCAAAAGTTTTTTGGCAGGAGCCAGGAGACCATTAAATCATTTCTGCAAAAGCCACCAAACATCCTGAAAATGTTTACTTTGGTCTCTTATTAACTTTTGGGTTTTGAGTTTGAATCCACAATTTGAGCAGCAGGAGAAGAGGACAAGCTTATTCTATGGATTATATTATCAAAAATGCTCATAATGCAGCTTAAAATGTCCTATTTTGTGTATTTAATGCACATTTATGAGTAAAACAAGGAGGTTTACTCACCTTTCCCTTGTGTTTGTCGAACAGCCACTGCTATTAAACCCATCTCCTCAGGCAACTCCAACATTAACCTGCCAATTAGGGAAAAAACCAAAAACCCCACATGCTTATCAGCTGCAACACTAAGCTACATTCATGAAAATCAAGGCTTAAATATCAGGTAATATTTTATGTTAACGTTGCACCACCATTATTTCAGTTAACATTTAGTCCAGATCCAAACCCATTAGAATATTAAAAAATTTATTAGCTGAAAAACGATAATGTAAAATATTATTTTATCTGAAATAAGTCAGAGCTACAGTTCATTCAAGTTCTGATAACCCAGGTTTTGTATTTCTTCACTTCTTCCTCAAGTGCTCATTTTTTGGGTGTCCCCATCTTCAGCAAGTGACAACCAGCAATTCCAAACATTTGTTTCTACTTACAGCGAATTTTTGTTCATGCTACAAAATATAAGAGCAGCAGTTTCTGATTATTTAGAAAACCAATATGGTGGCAATAAAGCAGTTTAAAAGATACACTATCCCCTGAGAACTAATTATGATTTAACTACAGTAAATAAATCTACACCTTCTGAGAGCTCTAGAGAACACTGGCTTATTTTAGGCTTGTGTTCTGCTTTTAAAATAGTTTCACTTAAAAGAATACTAACTTTCCTCTGGGGATAAGTAGAAAGTGCACTTTAACACCACCAAATGAGTCAATGCTACAGTTAAAATAAAAAAAAAATTAAAAAAAAGAAGAACAAACCCTACTGTGAGAACTTTGTTCAAACCACTTTTAAAACAGATCTGAACTGCACCGTGATCCTCCTCCATTTCACATTTTCAGGGTTATTTCAGAGATAAAACATATTCAAGGTGTTGCCTGTGAGGTAAACCCAAAAAGGGATGTCTAGCCCACAAATCTGCTTCTCCCACAGGCACAAACATGATGTTGTTCATTCCTATAAAAGCAATCTTGTCTCAGGGGTAAGGGCAGCCCAAATCAGACAAAAAAAAGCACCATTCACAATGATTTCCTGGGAGAAATGGATTTGTAAAGAATTTCTAAAATGTGACAGAAAGTTTATGTAGTGTTGTATATTTGTATGTAAGTACTGAGATAAGGTGTAAATAAGATTTAAAATATGGTTTTGGAAAATGCTTAGGTATTTTAGAGAATTAGAACCGTGAAAGATGTATTGTAGTAAGGCCATGTAAGGAAAAAATATGGATAAATGGTGTTAGAGGTAATAGTACTATTGCGTGGTAAAAGTTAGTAAGTTTAAATAAATAATAGTTCATAAGTTTAAATAAAAGCATTTACAAAGTATTGTAATTAAGAAAGAGGTTGACTTCTGATGGAATGGCCTTGAGTTTTACATCTCTTATATGTCATTATTTGAGACTCAGAATAAAATCTTTTAAAACACCTCTCAGATGCCCCATCTCTGTAAAAGCTGAGAAAACCAACAATTTCCCCTGAATTTCAGATGGCTTTGGGAGCTGTTTCAAGCTCTGCAATTGAGGAGGTGCAGGAGCAGCAAGGAGGAGCTGTGAGTGTCCCACAGAGACACAATTCTTTGTGCTGAGATGAGGAACCATCTATTGCTCCTGCTCCACAGGCTGATAAATGGGACATCAGCAACTCCTGGGGCTGTGGCAGCACCAAAATGCAAAAAACCCAGAGATTTCAGAGCATCTTTCAAATGCCTGACTCCATTTAGGCTGGATAGCAGGAAAAAGGTTTTTGCAGCAAGGCTGAGAAAGTTCTGGAATGGCTGCCCGGGGAGGTGGTGCAGTCCCCATCCCTGGGTGTGTTTAACAAAGCCTGGATGTGGCACTGGGGGCCAGGGCTGAGTTGGGGTGCTGGGGCTGGGCTGGACTCGATGGTCTTGAAGGTCTCTTCCAACCCAGGGATTCTGGGAATTCTGGGAATTTCTCTGCACATTTCCCTGACAGGAGGGGCACTGAGGAGGGGTTGGGCTCTGCTGCCATGTCTCAGAGGAAAGGAGGAGAGGAAATGGCCTCAAATTTAGGAAGGACATTGGGACACTGAGCACATCCAGAGGGGCCAACGAGGCTGGAGAGGGGCTGGGAACACAAACCCTGTGAGGAGCCCTGAGGGAGCTGGGGGTGCTCAGCCTGGAGAAAAGGAGACTCAGGGCTGCCCCCATCACTCTGCACAGCTCCTGAAAGGTGCCTGTGCTCAGCTGGGGCTGGGCTCTGTCTGCAGCAGCACTGACACACCCAGAGCACACAGCCTCCAGCTGCACCAAGGGAAATCCAGGCTGGAGAGCAGGGAAAAGGTTTTTGCAGCAAGGGGGAGAAAGTTCTGGAATGGCTGCCCGGGGAGGTGGTGCAGTCCCCATCCCTGGGTGTGTTTAACAAAGCCTGGATGTGGCACTGGGGGCAAGGGCTGAGTTGAGCTGTTGGGGCTGGGCTGGACTCGATGGTCTGGAAGGTCTCTCCTAACCCAGGGATTCTGGGAATTCTGTGATTCTGCTTTCATGATGATGAGGTTATTGGAATGCCCAAGCAAAGTCTGGGTCACAAATGCCTTTCCAAATTACAAATCACAGAATCCTGGAATGGTTTGGGCTGGAAGGGGCCTTAAAGATCATCCAGTTCCACCCCCTGCCATTGGTAGGCACACACACAAACCAGCAGGAGCTGGACCAGGCCCCACAATGTTGTCCTCATTATTCCTGAGTCATGCAGATCTCATCAAAGGCCAACAGCCAGAAAATCTCTTTGCCAGTCACCTTCCATGGAACACACCTCAGGAATTGTCTCCTCTGGACACTGTGGATCACATGCTGAGACCAGGCCCACCTATCTACCACCTTTAGCAGTAAATTTTACCTCGACACTAAATCCCAGAATCATCAAGGCTGGAAGAGCCCTCCAGGATCACCCAGTGCCACCACCCCAATCCCTGTCCCCAAGGCCACATCCAGACTGCTCTGGGACAATTCAGTGACTCCAAACCTCCCTGGGCAGCTCAGCCCAAGGCCTGACCACTCTGCCAGGGACAAAAATGTCCCAGAGCTCTACAGAAACCTGAACAGAGACTCTCAAATGTTCCCATCTCACAGAGATCCAGGGGTCAGCCAGGAAAAGATCCACCAAAGGAATTTGGGTGAGGATTTTTTGTTCAGTTTCACAGGAAGTGTTTTAAAACACCTGGGCCTGCCCTGGTGCCATCTGAGGCCATTTCCTCTCCTCCTTTCTCTGCCCCTCCTGGCAGGAGCTGTGCAGGGCACTGAGGGCCCCCCTGAGCCTCCTTTGCTCCAGGCTGAGCATCACAGAGCTGTGACTGATCCCACCTGCCCTGAGGGCTGGATCTTCTCAGAATCCCAGAATCAAGGCTGGGAAAACCCTCCAGGATCACCCAGTGCCACCCCAGCCCCACAGCATCACCCCAATCCCTGTCCCCAAGGCCACATCCAGACTGCTCTGGGACAATTCAGTGACTCCAAACCTCCCTGGGCAGCTCAGCCCAAGGTCTGACCACTCTGCCAGGGAAATTTTCTGTCCCAATCTCCAACCTGAGCCTGCCCTGGTGCAATTTGAGGCCATTTCCTCTCCTCCTTTCATTTTCCCCAACACTCTCTCATTGCCCCTCCTGCACTGAGCTCCCCCTGATCCCCTTTTCTCCAGGCTCAGCCCCCAAAGTTCCCTCAGCTGCTCCTCCCAGGATTTGTTTTCCAGATCCTTCTTTTCCCTGGACACAGTCCAACCCCACAGGGGGAAAATCCCCCAAAAGCTCAGGAGGTTTCATCCCTGTCTTCTGGGAGCAGCCTGATTACAACACCAAGCCCATGCTTTAGCAACATAAAAATCCAATTTAAACTTGGACACACAGTTAGGAGGAAATTACAGGCTTTGTTGAAACACACGGATTTCTGCTGCTCCTCCATTCATGTATCTGGTTTTAAATAATGAAAAAAAATAAAAATAAAAATCATGTGCTTCCATGAGGGGAGGAAAATAAACAGAGCAGGAAAACAGCTAATTAGGAATGCAAAACACAGGGTTCTGCACCAAAGAGATACAATTAGGAGAACAGATGATGCAGCTCTTGGAGACTTGGCAGCAGGTAACAACTTATTACATGGACAGGCTGAGGCTGGACTTTGAAGGGTCACAAAGAAATTCTTGAAAGGACACAACATGGGGAAGTTGTTAATTCCCAGACTGATGCACCAACAGACACACAGATTGATTTTTTTACTGCTTCCCGAGATTGTGCTGAAATTAACATGAAGCCAATGATAATAAAATTCTCCACACAGCTTCCCCCAGCTTCAGAGCTCTGAGCATGGTGTGTGCTTGTTAGTTTGGTGGGGTTTTTTTCCTTCTCTGGGAGAAACAACTTGGATTTTCCTCACCAGAGAGATTAACTGTACGTGCACTTTTTTACATAGTGACTTCCCTTCTTCTCTTTCAACTTAATCAGTTGCAGACTTAACAATTTCATTTTTCTGCAGAGTGGCTTAATCACAGTGCTCACCACATTTCCCCCCCTCCCTGAAATATTTTCCTTCAAGAAATTATCTTTTTCTTTTTGTGCTCTTTAACCATCATGTTCTGTGTATTAATTCCAAAACCCAGAATGAGATATAAGGTTAAATAAATTTACCCATCAGGAAGAATATCAGATGACATCTATATGATCATAGAAGATGATACTGGAATTTTATGTAAACTTTTCTTTTTTTTCAACATTTTTGTGGTATTTTCCAAAAGTGAGCAAGGCCCTTTTGGCATTCAGCTGAAACAGTGAGAGGTTCTAGCAGAGTTTTTATACAAATACCCTCCTCCCCACCCTGTAGTGCATACTAAGAGTGCTGACAAGAGTAATAAACAATATTTAATTATTTTACAGAAATTCCAAGCGCAAGGAGGACTCTCCTGCCAACACAACAACTTCTCATCCTACATGAACATAAAATGGGAACTGAAACCCCCAAATCCACGTTTGCCTAATGTTAACAGCTATAAATTTCATTGATGTTGTGGGTTTAAGGTTGAAACTCCCATTAAAGCATCCTGCTGTGTTACAGTATGGCAGAGGCATTACCACAGCCAGCAGAGCCTTCCAGATGTTCAAATACCTGGGCACCAGAGCTGGGGGCAGATTTGGCCCTTCCCTTCGAGCTCCTTGCCTGAAAATCTCACTCTCAAAGAAGTTGTTTAGAAAGTATTGTAAAAGCAACACAAAAAAACCCAAACCAAAACAAAAAAAACAACAACAACAAAAAAACAAACCCAAAACCCCCCAAAAACCAAAACCCAAAAAACAAAACAAAACAAAAACCCCCAAAACCCCAAACCCTTTAAATTTTCCATCATTCATAATTCCATAATTATTTAGGTTGGTGGGCCACAGTTAGAGGAGAAGACACCATGAATGAGAATAGGTTTGGATTAGATATTGGGAAAAAATATTTCTCTGGGAAAGTGGGGAGGCCCTGGAAAGAATTCCCAGAGCAGCTGTGGCTGCCCCTGGATCCCTGGCAGTGCCCAAGGCCAGGCTGGAGCAGCCTGGCACAGTGGAAGGTGCCCCTGCCCCATGCCATGGATGAAACTGGACAATCTTTGATGTCCCTTCCAACCCAAACCATTCATTGACTATCAAATATTAAATAAATGTTGTTATTGACCCCAAAGCAGCATTTTCTGTGAGTGACACCACACTGGGAATTGCTAAAAGCCACCAAATCAGGAAATGTGGGAAAGTCCTGAGGATGAGAAACTCTACATTCAGTTTATTTGGGCAGCAGGTAGATGGGATTTTATGGGTGACATCTCTGAAGGACAAAGGAGCTCATAAGATCTGATCTTTACAAATTCCCCCCACAAAATAACCCTGTCACAATCCTGAGGAAAATAAGGACGTGAACAGAGGCTGCTTTGGTTAAAAAAGGGAATCCAAGAGGGTAAAAAATGCCCAAAAAAGATGGAAGCAAGGAGGAATGCTACAAAGGAGAAATGCAGGAATATGGTCCAGAGAATGGAAAGCTCAATTATATTGGAGACTGGGAAAAAAATGGCAACAAGAACTTCTACTGGAATGTGATAGAAAAATTTAAAAAAAAGAAAAAAAGGAAGGAAAATGTGGGATCTCAGCTGACTGAGACTAAACCACAGTGGGTACACCTCAGGCTGAGCTACTCAAGGAATTCTTTGCCCAGGTCTTCACCAACAAAATCCTCCAGGACTTCACACAGTGAAGTGTGTGGGCTCAGAGGAAGCACCAGCAGTAGAAATGAATTGATCTGATAAATCCCTTGGGAAATCCTGGCTAAATCAGGTTGGTGAGAGCAGAGGGGATGGAGCTGAGAGTGCTGAGGGCACATCCAGCTCTCCCATCCTCACAGCCAAGGGCATCAGGGTGGTGCCAGATTGAGAGGGAAAACAACTCCAAGCTGTTCTCTCAAACATCCCTGTGGCCAAGGCAAGCCTTGAGCAGAAAGGGTCTGGATTCTGGGATTGAAAATCCTGGTTTGTGCTGCAGCTTTCTGTGGGCTGGATACAACTGCAGATCCTCAGGGGGTTCTCCAAGACTTGTCCTATTTAATGTCTTCAGAAGTTTAATGAGAGCTGAAGGAAAGGAGGGAATTCAGGAGGAAATGGCACACACACCCAGCCAGTGAGTAACACTGAGCTGAGGGCATAACTAAACTCTGGAATGGGATGTGGAGTTTTCCAGACCTGACTGGAAAAAGCCTTTAGCAAGCTGGTCAGAATTCATTGCTGACCCTGCTTAAAATAAGAGTTTGGACTGGAGACCTTCAGGGATTCTTGACTGCAGAAAATGCACAGGAACTTGGCATCTCTGATGTTACCAGCTGACATTTAGGTCTGGCTGAAATCAGTCAGAAATCAGCCATTGTAACTGTTAAATGAGAGATTTAACAGGAATCAGCCATTTGTAACTGTTAAATGAGAGATTTAACAGAAATCAGCCATTGTAACTGTTAAATCAGTGATTTAACAGGAATCAGCCATTTGTAACTGTTATATCAGTGATTTAACAGAAATCAGCCATTGTAACATTAAATCAGTGATTTAACAGAAAACAGCCACTGTAACTGTTATATCAGTGATTTAACAGAAATCAACCATTTGTAACTGTTATATCAGTGATTTAACAGGAATCAGCCATTGTAACATTAAATCAGTGATTTAACAAAAAACAGCCATTGTAATGTTAAGTCAGTGATTTAACAGAAAACAGCCATTGTAACTGTTAAATCAGTGATTTAACAGAAATTAGCCATTTATACCTGTTAAATCGGTTATTTAACAGAAATTAGCCATTTTAATGTGAAATCAGTGATTTAACAGAAATTAACCATTGTAACTGTTAAATCAGTGATTTAACAGAAATCAGCCACTGTAACTGTTAAATCAGTGATTTAACAGAAATTATCCACTGTACCTGTTAAATCAGTGATTTAACAGAAATTATCCACTGTACCTGTTAAATCAGTGATTTAACAGAAATTATCCACTGTACCTGTTAAATCAGTGATTTAACAGAAATTATCCACTGTACCTGTTAAATCAGTGATTTAACAGAAATTATCCACTGTACCTGTTAAATCAGTGATTCAGCCCCAGTGGTGGTGACTGGAATCCCATCTCCCAGGCAGGATCCTAAAGCCATTTGCTCACTCTCACAAGCCCAAATATTTCCATTTCTCCATCCTCCACTCTCCACGAGGTGTTTTACACACTCCAGGTGCCCCCAGAAGATCGACTCCCCCAGGTGAGACAAGGAGAACACCTCAGCTGTTAATCCAACTCAGGCTGATTTAAATGACAGAAATCTCACTTAAAACTCTGCCTAAATCCAGCGAGAAAAAAAACATTTACCAGAATGCCCCTTGACATGAATGCACTCTTCTGTTCTAATGCTGAAATTCACTGCTGCTTTCACTTTCTGCTGGGTTCCCCCACAGCACAGTTAGCACAGAAAGGGCCATTTAATGTCAAATTCTCCTTGAACTCCTTGGATACACCAAAGTCCTGCACCAGTGAGGAAAAGCATTAAAGGGATTACAATATCCCAGCCATGGGGAAAGCTAAAAAAGCTCTGCAACCTTGCACAGCTGGTTCCTTGTTCCCTCAAGAAATGCCACAAAAAGAAGATTGTGCTGAACCAGACAGGGCATTTCCAGCGAGGAATATTCTCCTGAATGGATGATGTGGGTGAGGAGCTCCCAGAGCCTTTGGCTGGCTGGGTAAATCCTCCAGCAGGGCAATAATAACAATTTAATTCCAGGGAAAATGCAATTTAATAACAATATAATAACAATTTAATAATAACAATTTAATTCCAGGGAAAATGCAATTTAACAACAATATAATAACAATTTAATAACTATAATAACAATTTAATTCCAGGGAAAATGCAGGATGGAGGAGGGCTGGGAGCTGGGCAAAGCCTCCCGAGATGTTTTTCAGCTCTCCAGAAATGAAAGCTGCTCTTGGCAAAGGGGAAGCAACAGCAAAAGATGCCAGGGGAGAGAAGGGAAGCCTAAATCACCTAAATCACCTCTTTTTTTACCACCCATGTGCTCATGCTTGGTTGAAATGATGGAATTATGAATTGGGAATGGTTCATGCTTTGCTGGTGGAATTGCTTTGAGAATCAGGGCCTGCTGCACAGAACTCTACCATGAAATCCTTTTTTTTTCTCTGCTCACTGCATTTTTCTGGTAATTTTCTTGTCTATTTTTATACCTGCTATTTTATAATTAATCCTTTGTCTGTGTTTATAGGCTTTTCCTCTTGAAAAAGAGAAAGAAAAAGAGAATTTTAAAACACAGCACCAATACAGGCAGAGGTGTCAGGAAACATACCCAAATAAGAAAAGACTCCAAAAAATCAGTTTGCCAACAAAATGCCAGTAAAATTTGAAACCTGGGTTTCAGACACACTGGTCAGGTTCCAAAACTGCAAACTTAAAGAACTTCTTTATTCAGTAAATCAGTTTCTCTGTGAATATCATCAAGACCACAAAGTTACAGCAAAGGAGGGCGTTTCCAGGGGAGATGTGAGGAGAGTTTAGGAGCTTGTTTCAATTTTTAATTTGAAAAGCAAAAACTTGTCCTGTTTTGAACAATTTATTTCATTTTTTCCCATCTAGTAAGGAATCTTTTCAATTCATAACCTTTCCTGAAAAAGCTACCTGAAGCCAAAAGTGAACATGGGACGAATGGGAATGAAACAGATTTTGTTAGGAAATACAACTCCAGTGCCAAGATTTAAGATTTACCAGGATGCAGTGAAATATATTTATCATAACATGTTAAGAGTAGAATGTTCAGGCTAAAATAAAATTTATAAACACATTGATCAAAGCCAGATCCAGCCCTTCTTGCCTGAGGTCAAACCCAGCACAGAACAGAACTGCCCTTGGAAAATATTTCTGTGTCTGCTCTGGGGTGCCCTGACTCTGACCCTCATCCATGGAGAAAGTTTCCCAGACTTCCAGATAGACCAGAATCCACAAAAGTGTGAAATAGATTCTAGAGAGCAGTGCAGGTGCATCACTGGGTGAGAAATTGAGGTTTTGGGGTTTTTAGTGTGCTGTGGATGGAAGCAAGATGGAGGGCACAGGGTGTTGTCCTGGGTTTGCTCTTCATGCTGCTTCTTCCTCCTTCTCCATGGGTTTGGGTGGCATTTTGTAATTGGGCAGGAAAGTCCCCATTGCAGCTCTGTGGGATCAGTGATTGGGTTAAAAGGGAAAATAATCCAGGTGTCAGCTCTTCATTGGATAGTTCAGTCTTAAAAGACCTTGGAACAAGAGACTGTGGGTCATCCCACTGGAAAGTCAAAGTGACACAGCCTCGGGACTGGGCCTGGGAACACCAAAAGGATCAACAAAACCAAGAGGGAGGTCCTGACCCAGGGATGGGGCAAACCCTGGGATCCACCCAGGCTGGGATGAGCAGATGGAGCAGCCTGGGAGAAAATCTGGGGGTGAGAGCTGGACCTGCCCCACCCAAAACCCCACAGAGAGGGGAAAATTCTGTTCCTGTGCCCCTCAGGTGATTCCCCACCTGCAGAGCTGCCCCAGGCCAGGGAGGAGCTGGAGCTGCTGCAGAGAGCCCAGAGGAGGCTCCAGGATGAGCAGAGGATGGAGCAGCTGTGCTGGGAGGAAAGGCTGGCACAGCTGGCATTGTTCACCTGCACAGGAGAAGCTTTGAGCTGAGCTCAGGGTGGCCTTGCAGGGCCTGCAGGAGCCCCAGGAAAGCTGGAGAGAGACAATTGCCAGGGGATGCAGGGACAGCACACAGGGAATGTGTCCTGCTGAAGGAAGGCAGGGTTAAATGGGATCTTGGCAATGAGGAATTGTTCCCTGGCAGGGTGGGCAGGGCTGGGATGGAATTCCATCCCTGGATCCCTGGCAGTGCCCAAGGCCAGGCTGGACACTGGGGCTGGAGCAGCCCTTGGGTGTCCCTGCCCATGGTGAGGCAGAGAGCAGAGGCTGGGCAGAGCTAAAGAATAAAGCAGGGATTTATTCAAAGCATCTCCTCCATGGATGCACCTTGGGCAGCACCAGAGCCCAGCCAGGGCTGCACCCAAGATGAACCAAAATGGCCCCAAAATGCACGGCCGGGCACGGGGTCTGTCCCTGGGATCAGTTCTGCTCCATTTGCATCTTGCAGTTCATTGTCCCAGCCCAGCTTGAGCCCAGGCAGTCCCACCCTGCTTGTTTTTCTCTCTGCAGCCCACGGGGTTTGTGCTCCTGGGCTGAGATTTGGATCATTTGTCCTTGGTGCCCAGCTGGAGCAGGAATTGTTTTGTCTCCCTGCTCTGTGCACAGAGCTCACCATCCCAGAATGTGAAGTCAGCAAAGAATCAAGAAGGTTTGGGTTGGAAATTAAATTTATTTTGGATTTTGGCATCCTGACATCTGCATGTAATAGAGATGAAATCTGGATATCCCAAAGAACAGAAAAGAAAAAAATGTCACTACTCCAAACCCCAAAAAAGAGATTTCCTTTGGCAAGGTGGGCAAAAAAAGAACCCCCAAAATCCCCAGGTAATGTTAATTCAAATTCTTCACATTGGAAAGTTTTACGTTCCTACTTCTGAGGGGGTTAAAATATGCCCAGAAAGAATAAAATGTTGTACAAATAAAATATGTACAAATTATTCTTATCCTGAGAGGTGCTGGATGGGTCACCACAGAAGGTTTGGGTTGGAAAATAAATTTATTTTGGATTTTGGCATCTTGACATCTGCACAGAGTAGAGGATGAAATCTGGATTTCCCAAAGAACAGAAAAGAAAAAGATGTTGCTACTGCAAGCCCCAAAAAAGGGATTTCCCTTGTCAAGGTGGGCAAAAAAAAAAGGCCAAAAGTCCCCAGAAAATTCAAATTCTTCACATTGGAAAGGGTGGAAGTTCCTATTTCTGAGAGGTTAAAATATGCCCAGAAAGAATAAAATGTACAAATAAAATTTGTACAAGTAATTCTTATCCTGAGAGGTGCTGGATGGGTCACCACAGAATCAAGAAGGTTTGGGTTGGAAAGTAAATTTACTTTGGATTTTGGCATCTTGACATCTGCACAGAGTAGAGGATGAAATCTGGATGATGAAATCTGGATATCACAAAGAGCAGAAAAGAAAAAATGTTGCTACTCAAAGCCCCAAAAAAGGGATTTCCTTTGGCAATGTGGGCAAAAAAAACCCCCAAAAGTCCCCAGAAAATGTTAATTCAAATCCTTCACATTGGAAAGGTGGAAGTTCCTATTTCTGAGAGGTTAAAATATGCCCAGAATGAATAAAATATTGTACAAATCAAATATGTACACATAATTCTTATCCTGAGAAGTGGTGGATGGTCATCACAGAAGGTTTGGGTTGGAAAGTAAATTTATTTTGAATTTTGGCATCTTGATATCTGCACGCAGCAGAGGATGAAATTTGGATTTCCCAAAGAGCAGAAAAGAAAAAGAATGTTGCTACTGCAAGCCTCCAAAAAGGGATTTCCTTTGTTAAGCTGGGCAAAAAAACCCACCCAAAAGTCCCCAGATAATTTTTAATGGCAAAATTCCTCCATCTGCATTTCTAGGCTGAAATGTTGTCCCATACCCACTGCAAATGGGGAAATGCTCATTCCTTTCTTTCCTATACCAGGCACTTGAGTGAAAGTTTCTTTTCACAGTTCTTGTGTTCCATTGAGGAACAAAACACAATTCTCTGCTTTCCCAATCTCAGCCCCACTCACAAAATCTCATAACCATGGAGAAAAGCAAAATTCCTTTTTAAAGCAATTTTTAAACGCAAAATTCCTGCATCTGCATTTGAAATCTTGTCCCATACTCACTGAAAACTTCTTTACACTGTTCCTCTGTACTTTTGAGGAAAAAACCAATTTTTTGCTTTCCCACTCTCCCACCTAAGGAATCATGTTTCCTACACCCTGAACAATTCCCTTTTTTCCCTGCTTTCACCATGCCCAGCAATTCCACACTTTTTGAAGCCTCCTGCTGAAAACGGGGCCAGTAAGTCCAGTTAAACCCTCCCAGTGCTGAGTGGAGCTGCAAGGATTACCCTGAACATTTTCAGCACATTTTTAGCACTTTTGTATGAATTTCTGTGCCAGTCCTCACCTCCTTTGTGACAACGGGAATTTATTTTTAACTCCCATTGAATTGCTCACTCAGACTTAAAGAACCTCTCATGAAAATTGATATTCAACCACTCTCTCTCCATTGCATGATTTGCATCTGATTATTTGAGGCCACACTTTGATTTCTCAAGCTTGGAGTTTTAAATTCACTTTTTTTACAGCCTTATGGATTCTCCCAGCAAAGAGGAGTTTTTGATAAGGAAAATTTCAATTCTGCCACCCAAATTATCCATGGAAATGACTGAAGCTGTGGCAGATCTGAAGCCTCAGCAGTCTGGCCTGGGAAGAGATCTTGGATTTAAGGTTTTAGATTTAAGAATGGCTTTTAGACCCTTCAGCTGTGACACTGAGGAGTTAAGCAGCTAAAAGGGGAAAGATCACTGGAGAAAAAACAATCATCTTTCCTTTTCCCCACTAAGAGAATTTTAACAAGCAGCTCTTCACAGAATTAATAAAGTTGCAGTTGTAAATGTCAACTGTTTGCAGCTGTCTGTCTCCTCCACCTTGCACAATATATTTAACATCGAATATAACTGAGAGGGAAAAAGGGGAGGAAATACTTTTCCCTTCACATATTTTTTTTTTAATGTCTTTTTCTACAAATACTCCATAAATAATTTCGACTTTTCAACCAGGAACATCAGACTAAGCTAACAGAACACTGCACTCCTATTTACCCAGAATAAACCTGTAAAATCCATTTTCCTACCACCCTTGTTTTATGGGATAACCTCTCCAGTGCAGCAAATAAAAACCCCTCGTGTTCCCTTTTTATCATTCAGCCCAACATCCAGAGTCATCCTGCCCCTGGAGGTCTCTTCCTCATTCACAATTTGTAAACTCTGGGTCAGGGACCCTCATTCTGTGTCTGTGTCACTCCTGGTGGCATCACTGGGGTGCCTCAAATGAGGCAACAAAAGGAATCCAAAGGCCAAGGAGAGGTGAAATCCAACAATCCCACAGCAGATCCTTTATGTCTGCAGTCCTTCCACCAGGGGAAAATGATTCTGTCCTCACACAAAATTCCCAGTAATTGGGGCAGAATCCCAGAATCAGCAAGGCTGAAGAGCCCTCCAGGATCACCCAGTGCCACCACCCCAATCCCTGTCCCCAAGGCCACATCCAGACTGCTCTGGGACAATTCAGTGACTCCAAACCTGCCTGGGCAGCTCAGCCCAAGGCCTGACCACTCTGCCAGGGAAATTTTCTGTGCCAGTCTCCAACCTGAGCCTGCCCTGGTGCCATCTGAGGCCATTTCCTCTCCTCCTTTCCCTGCCCCTCCTGGCAGGAGCTGTGCAGGGCACTGAGGGCCCCCTGAGCCTCCTTTGCTCCAGGCTGAGCATCACAGAGCTGTGACTGATCCCACCTGCCCTGAGGGCTGGATCTTCTCAGAATCCCAGAATCAAGGCTGGAAAACCCTCCAGGATCACCCAGTGCCATCCCAGCCCCACAGCATCACCCCAATCCCTGTCCCCAAGGCCACATCCAGACTGCTCTGGGACAATTCAGGGACTCCAAACCTCCCTGGGCAGCTCAGCCCAAGGCCTGACCACTCTGCCAGGGAAATTTTCTGTGCCAATCTCCAACCTGAGCCTGCCCTGGTGCCATCTGAGTGCCCCACAACCCCACAAGGACCCCCAGAGTGTCCCCTCAAGGGCTCCTCTGGGGTTCTGGGGCTCTGCCATGAGCAGGTGACACCAGCTGGTGACAAAGGCCCTGTGGTGTGGGTGCAGGCTCCTGCTGCTGCTCTGGGGTGGCACCACGGCCTCTGTGTCCCCAGCTGCCACCAGGCTCACAGCACCCTCTGCCACCCCTGCCCTGCCTGGCTGGCATCCATCTGTCCTGTCCCTGTGCCCCTTGTCACCACCTGTGGGGCTCTGTCCCCATCCATGAGTCCCTAGGCTGCTCCTCTCATGTGGCACCATGTCCCCACCTGTGCACGTGTCCACGTGGGGACCCTGCCCGTGTGTCCCCAACATCCTGTGTGTTCCTGTGTGTTCCTGTCCCCATCCTGGGTCACCTCTGTCCTGTTCCCTGGCTGTCACTACAGGACACAAAAATCACACACAGCTCCCCCAAGGTAAAAAAAGCACTTTTCATTTCTGACTCCAACATTTACAGATTTCCAAAAGTGGCAGTGCATTGGAGGGTGACAGTGCCACCTCTCCAATGACACTGGACAAACCAACAGCCCAGAAAATTTATCCTTTCCTATAAAAGTATGCATAACAGTAAGTTATTTGCATAAAGTGTGTGAGAAAGTTCCTTACAAGAATGTAAACATCAGAAGGCTCAGAAAATCTTCAAAAATCAGGGTGACACCCTGGGAGCACAGCCCGACCCCCCCGGCTGTGCCCTCCTGGCAGGGACTTGTGCAGAGCCACAAGGGCCCCCTGAGCCTCCTTTGCTCCAGCCTCAGCCCCTGCCCAGCTCCTCAGGGATTCTCCAGCCCCTTCCCAGCTCCTCAGGGATTCTCCAGCCCCTTCCCAGCTCCTCAGGGATTCTCCAGCCCCTGCCCAGCTCCTCAGGGATTCTCCAGCCCCTTCCCAGCTCCTCAGGGATTCTCCAGCCCCTTCCCAGCTCCTCAGGGATTCTCCAGCCCCTTCCCAGCTCCTCAGGGATTCTCCAGCCCCTTCCCAGCTCCCTCAGCTGCTCCTCCCAGGATTTGTTTTCCAGCCCCTTCCCATTCTCTGCCCACAGAACAGACACCAAGAACCGACTTTTCAGACCAATAAATGAATTTACCACCACCCAATCCACGGGTTCTTATCAAGAACAATTCAGATCACACAAAGGAGACCCAACTCCCCCCCCAATCCCCCTTTTCTCCAGGCTCAGCCCCTTCCCAGCTCTCTCAGCTGCTCCTCCCAGCATTTGTTTTCCAGGCCCTTCCCATTCTCTGAACACAGAACAGACACCAAGAACCGACTTTTCAGACCAATAAATAAATTTACCACAACTCAACCCATGGGTTGTTATCAAGAACAATTCAGATCACCCAGGGGAGACACAACTCCCCCCTGATCCCCCATTTCTCCAGGCTCAGCCCCTTCCCAGCTCCCTCAGCTGCTCCTCCCAGGATTTGTTTTCCAGACCCTTCCCAACTCCATTTCTGTCTCTGCACACAGAACAGACACCAAGAACCGACTTTTCAGACCAAAAAATTAATTTACCACCACCCAACCCATGGGTTCTTGTTATGAACAAGTTCAGATCCCCCTTTTCTCCAGGCTCAGCCCCTTCCAAGCTCCCTCAGCTGCTCCTCCCAGGATTTGTTTTCCAGCCCCTTCCCATTCTCTGCCCACAGAACAGACACCAAGAACCGACTTTTCAGACCAATAAATGAATTTACCACCACCCAATCCACGGGTTCTTATCAAGAACAATTCAGATCACACAAAGGAGACCCAACTCGCCCCCAATCCCCCTTTTCTCCAGGCTCAGCCCCTTCCCAGCTCTCTCAGCTGCTCCTCCCAGCATTTGTTTTCCAGGCCCTTCCCATTCTCTGAACACAGAACAGACACCAAGAACCGACTTTTCAGACCAATAAATAAATTTACCACAACTCAACCCATGGGTTGTTATCAAGAACAATTCAGATCACCCAGGGGAGACACAACTCCCCCCTGATCCCCCATTTCTCCAGGCTCAGCCCCTTCCCAGCTCCCTCAGCTGCTCCTCCCAGGATTTGTTTTCCAGACCCTTCCCAACTCCATTTCTCTCTCTGCACACAGAACAGACACCAAGAACCGACTTTTCAGACCAAAAAATTAATTTACCACCACCCAACCCATGGGTTCTTGTTATGAACAAGTTCAGATCCCCCTTTTCTCCAGGCTCAGCCCCTTCCAAGCTCCCTCAGCTGCTCCTCCCAGGATTTGTTTTCCAGCCCCTTTCCCCTCTCTGCCCACAGAACAGACACCAAGAACCGACTTTTCAGACCAATAAATGAATTTACCACCACCCAATCCATGGGTTCTTATCAAGAACAATTCAGATCACCCAGGGGAGACACACTCCTCCCTGATCCCCCTTTTCTCCAGACTGAGCCCCTCTCCAGCTCCATTCCTTTCTCCTCCCAGGATTTGTTTTCCAGCCTGTTTCCAGCCCCTTCCCCCTCTCCACATACAGAACAGACACCAAGAACTGACTTTTCAGAGCAATAAATGAATTTACCATCACCCAATCCACGGGTTCTTATCAAGAACAATTCAGATCACCCAGGGGAGACCCAACTCCCCCCTGATCCCCCATTTCTCCAGACTGAGCCCCTTCCCAGCTCCATTCCTTGCTCCTCCCAGGATTTGTTTTCCAGTCCCTTTCCCCTCTCTGCACACAGAACAGACACCAAGAACTGACTTTTCAGAGCAATAAATGAATTTACCACCACCCAATCCACGGGTTCTTATCAAGAACAATTCAGATCACCCAAGGGAGACCCAACCCTGAGTCCTCCCCACAGCAGCTCCTCCCAGGCAGCAGAATTGGCACATCCAGCCCCAAACCCAACACAGCCAGGAGCAAAGGATCCCCTGCCAGAGTGGGAACCCCGTTCTCCAGGGTGTGGTATTTGCATTTTCTGGGAAATCCCTTCACCCAGGATTGCAGAATTGGCACATCCAGCCCCAAACCCAACACAGCCAGGAGCAAAGGAACCCCTGCCAGTGTGGTTCTGGGAAATCCCTTCACCCAGGATTGCAGAATTGGCACATCCAGCCCCAAACCCAACACAGCCAGGAGCAAAGAACCCCTGCCAGTGTGGTTCTGGGAAATCCCTTCACCCAGGATTGCAGAATTGGCACATCCAGCCCCAAACCCAACACAGCCAAGAGCAAAGGAACCCCTGCCAGTGTGGGAACCCCGTTCTCCAGGGTGTGGCATTTGCATTTTCTGGCAATCCCTTCACCCAGGATTTTGTGGGAATCTATAAAATCAGAGGGTTTTAGAAAAGATGCAAAAGGCCTCAGAGACAGCAGAACTGTGATTAGAGCTGAGCAGTAGCCATGAGATAGGCCAGCAGAAAAATGATGTAAAAAGTAGAAAAGTAATGACAAATAGAACAATGGTCTGTGTATGAACACTTGTCTACAATAACTCCCTAAGCTACAGAGAAGTTTATCTAGTGAGATATTGGGAAGTTTGAAGCTTAATAATGGAGCTCTGTGCGTTGTGGTTTAAGGCTCACAAGCAGGTATTGCATTTGAAATAAACAAACATTGTTTAACCAAAGCTACCTGTGCTTATAGTGGTTGGTAGAACTACTGTCAATGTGCTTTTGCTTTGTGTGATTGGTCAAAAAACTTTTAAAGTGAGTTGTAACATTAAATTCTTGTTCTGCTGCCTGGGATGTGAGCTGGTGGCACCTTCCCATTGTCAGAGCCATGGAATGAGGCTGATGCTGGAAAATCAAACAGCTCAGGCACGTTCAGCAGCCCTGTCCTGTTTGTGATTTCTACACAGGCCCCAGCCAGAGAGAAATTTTTCTCCTGGGAAGCTGAGAAGCCTCAAAAAAGGAAAACAACAATTATCTCATTTGCTTCTCCTGTGTTGTGCTCATGTGGAATGTGTTTGGAGATTGTTCACCCACAGGTGATTGTTCCATTGGGTTCTGCTGTGAATTATTTTCACTCTTTGGCCAAGCAGGGCCAAGCTGTGTCAGGGCTCTGGAGAGAGTCACCAATTTTCATTATTATCTTTTTAACCTTCTGTATCCTTTCTGTATTCTTTAGTAGAGTTTAGCATTCCTTAATATAATATAATATCTTAAAATAATAAATCAGCCTTCTGAGAACATGGAGTCAGATTGATCATTCCTCTTTTTGTCTGGAAACCCAGATAAAATCCAGGGGTTTTTCCTTCTGAGACACCAAGGGGCACAAGCCAAGAGCAACAAAAGGAGCAGAATTCTCACCCTAAAAATCCACACATTTACAGGCTGCTCATGCAAATCCTACCTGGAGATACTCAGTGCTTTAGCAACAGCAAAAGATAAAAATCTAATTTTTTTAATCAACCAAATTTAACTTTTTAATCTGCCAAAACCTTCACATTTTAAAATTTTTCAATTTATTTTAATCAACCAAAACCTTCACCTTTTTTAATGTTTTTTTTTAAATCAACCAAAACCTTCACATTTTTCAATTTTTCAATTTATTTTAATCAACTAAAACCTTCACATTTAATGCAGCAATGAAATAGTTGGGTATTGCAAACTTACATTTGCTTATTGTCTGTAAGATTATTTCTATTTTTAAATAAATTATGTATTTGACTGTCCATTTTTAAAAGCTGCTACAGAATCTTTTTAGTAGTAAAAAATAAAAAAAAATTCCCTCAAATTCCATATTCCAAGGGGTAAAACTTGTATTCCAATATAAAACTCCAATAATATTATTATTTCAATTTATTATTGTTCCAACTCATATGTAATACTCCAATTTATGTTATTACATTCCAGTATCACATAAGGCAGGGTGGCTTCCAAAATCATGACATGCACTGTCAAGTTCTCAATTTCATTTTAAAAATTCTATTTTTAAACTCTACTGTCAAAAAAATTTCCTGGAAGTTAGCATAAAATACATCTTGGATTATTTATCACATTCTATCTCTCCCTGGGACATGAATATTTATTTTTGTTATTGAAGAGTTCCTCTAATTGAATTTCCTTGTACTCATTAGCTTTTAGGATACTTCCAGAAAGAAAACAAGACTGAGTTTGAGAAATGAGATCATAAAATATAAGATGTGACAGCAGAAAAATGCTTTATTTCCCTGCTCATTAAGCAAATATATTTTCTTTCCAGGCAGAACAGACATTGAGAAGAGTATCCAAGCCCAAGTGGCGTTTGTAATATTGAACACACAAAAATTCACTCACTCTGGCCACAAACAGAGATTTGCAAAATTAAAATCAGTCAAAATTCAGCCACTCCCACATCAATAAAATCCCAGGAGATTTTCTAGTGAAAAAAATTGATAATTCAGTTTAATTCCTGCAAATTGCAGGACTTGAAAGAAGTTACATTATTATAATAATATAAAATTGTAAAGTTCCTGCATGGCTGGCCAACATCCCTGGATTTATTTGAATGATTTGGTGTCCTGCAGCTCAGGGAAAACTTTCTCTGCAGGTTTTTGGCCACGAGGCCTCCTGGGATGCAGCTGTTCCAGGGCTGCCCCTTTCCCAGAAAAACTGGGATTAAGTTTCTGGGGCTGCAGCAGCTCTGCAGTCCTGGCAGAGCATTCCTGAATCCCTGGGATGGGGCTGGGGATGGGATTGTCCCATCAGGATGGACCGGGCATGGCAGAGCCAGACATCACTTAGATAAGCAGAAAAAAGTACAAATAAACAAATAAATAAATAAATAAATAAATAAATAAATAAATAAATTTTATAATTGATTTATTACAAAATATATTAAATATTAATGTATTATAATTATAATATATAATATTATATAATAATTATATAATTATTATAATACATAATTATAATAATTAATTATGTAGTATAATTATATTATAATACATAACTATATAATTATGTATTATAATATAATTACAATATGTAATTATAATCATGTATTAATTAAATATTAAAATATATATTTATTATTAATAAAGAATATATAAATAATATCCTTTATTGTCATTATATATTGTTATTAATGTGTTATATATAATTATTACACTTATATATAATTGATGTTATTATATATTATTATAATTCTATAATAATTATTATATATATACAATTTATTATTATTACTGTTATTATAGTGTATAATTTATATATGACTATTATTTATATACATATATATAGAGAGAGAGAGAAATATATAGATATATATAGATATATATATAAATTATTATTTTAGTCACAGAACAACAACCCCAGGAAGCTGAATAGGATATCAGTGGGAGTTTGCACTTGATTAGAAAAATATCACTCAAAGCAGAGAGGAATGCCACAAAAATTTTGGATCTCAGTCCCACTTTTTAATAGTTTTGGATCTGCCCCTGGATCCCTGGCAGTGCCCAAGGCCAGGCTGGACACTGGGCACAGTGGGAGGTGTCCCTGCCATGGCAGGGGTGGCACTGGGTGGGCTTTGGGGTCCCTTCCCACCCAAACCATTCTGGGATTCCATGATTCAAGCCTGCATGAAAGAATTGGTTCAACCTCTGGTTCCAATCTACTACTCTAAGATCAAATTTATTTGATTTAAAAAGTCACTTTTTGCTGTTCAGCCCTTTGACTGAACGAGGTCTTCCCATACACGATATTTCTTGGGTGCCTTTGGAGGATCCCAAGCAAAAATCATCACTGTGGAGGTTTTCTTTACCCCTGTGAGTGTGAGAAAACTTTTCATTGCTATTTATTTATTTATGGTGCTCCTAAGGGATCTTGGAAAGCTCAATGATAACTGTTGGCAAAGCACTTCAAAATCCACACAGGGACAACGCCATAAAAGCGGAAAAAACCATGGATTTATGGAATGGTTTGGGTTGGAAGAGACCTTAAAGCTCATCCAGTGCCACCCCTGCCATGGCAGGGACACCTCCCACTGTCCCCAGTGTCCAACCTGGCCTTGGGCACTGCCAGGGATCCAGGGATGGAATTCCAGCCCAGCCCTGCCCACCCTGCCAGGGAACAATTCCTGCCCAAAATCCCATCCATCCCTGCCCTCCATCTGTTCAAAGCCATTCCCTGTGTCCTGTCACTCCACTCCTTTTAAACTGTCCTTCTCCAGTCTTCTTAGAGCCCCTTTAGGTCTTGGAATTATTATAATTATTATTTCTAATCCCACAAATGACACGGATTGATGCCTTGTGCAGGCTGACCCAGAGCAGAGGCTGGACAGAGCTAAAGAATAAAGCAGGGATTGATTCAAAGCATCTCCTCCATGGACCCACCTTGGGCAGCACCAGAGCCCAGCCAGGGCTGCACCCAAGATGAACCAAAATGGCCCCAAAATGCACGGCCGGGCACGGGGTCTGTCCCTGGGATCAGTTCTGCTCCATTTGCATCTTGCAGTTCATTGTCCCATCCCAGCTTGAGCCCAGGCAGTCCCACCCTGCTTGTTTTTCTCTCTGCAGCCCACGGGGTTTGTGCTCCTGGGCTGAGATTTGGATCATTTGTCCTTGGTGCCCAGCTGGAGCAGGAATTGTTTTGTCTCCCTGCTCTGTGCACAGAGCTCACCATCCCAGAATGTGAAGCCCAGCCCCACACACTGAAGCAGCACAGAATGTGAAAAATAGAAAAGCTCCAACCAGAGGCATCAGGATAGCAACAAATATTTCTAAAAATCAGGGAGCACAGCAGGAGGATCTGAGCTGGAATTGCTCATCCCACACCCCGGCTGCCAGAGGAGCAAACGGAGCCCTGGATGTGCCAATGGCTGCACAATTATTGCAGGAAGAGATTTCATGGCAAACCTCTCATTCTCCCACAGCCATCAAGTGCCTACCCACAAACTCATCTCCTGCTCCACATACCCACAAACTCATCTCCTGCTCCACGTGGAAAGTGTTGTTGGAATAAAATCAGAAATTACAACGTTTAGGCCTCTGTCACCCAGAATTTCATTTTTCACCCATGGCCATCTAATATTGCACTGCTCATGCAACACTGGCATACAATGGCAGCATTTGTTCTCCCCAGAATCCAAGGGAAGGGACACAGGAAATTTCTGAAGGTTCTGAGGTGATCCCCACACAACATCCAGATCTCAGGTCCCAAATTGATTCCAGCAAAACAGCTTAACCTAAAATATACATTTAATGATATACAGGCACAAAATAAAAGATTTGCTGTGTTGTGCCTTCCCACCCTTCAATGGGAGCTGGTAATTAAATACTGAAGAATTTTCAAGCTGGAAAAATTCAAGCAGGGAACTTCCAGGGCACTTCCTCCTTTTTTAAAGTGCAACGCTGATCAAATCAAATTTCAAAGAATTATTTTGATTTTTCTGCTCGCAGTGACGCAAACGAGACCGAGGCCATCTGCAGCCACCCAAGAAATTCCAAGTGCATTCCAAGACACACAACCCAGCCCCAAAGTGCTGATGAAAAAAACATGTGCAGCCACTGCAAAAAATGCTGAAATCTCCCTCCAGTCTGGGAAATTACAGCGAGAATTTAACAGGGAATTTATCTCTGTGCAGAGCTCCAAGATCTCCATTTAGGCCTTGAAGTTTTAATTATTTTTCATTTCTAGGCATGATCCAGTGCAAATTTCCTTTGAAGCCTGGTAAGAGCATTGCAATACACAGATTATTCTGTTTTTATTGGATTAAATAACTGGTGGCTGGTGGCACAGGGCAGTGATGCCACGTTCCTGGCTAAGTGCCAATGTGCAGCTCCTTTCTGCCTCTCCAAAATTGCACTGAGGTTGCATTTAGAGATGGCAATGGGCATGGTGCATCCTGAATTTTTGCCTGGATACACTTATATTTAAGGAATATTCTCATTCATTTAAAAAATGTAGAATCTCACTTTGTTTGAGAGAATAAATCGAGAAATGTGCACCTGAATTTTTAAAGGTTAATCCAACAAGGAGCAACTTTTTCTGAAAGATTTCAAAGACTTTCCAAGACCTTGAGACCAAAAGTGGCCAAAAACATCAACACAGGTCCATTCACAAAATATTACATGCAAATTTAATATATTATTTATCTTATATCATAAGAAGCACCTTTCTGACAATTATTTTTCTTCTCCTTCCCTTTTTTTGGTAAGAAGTTGACCAATACAACATTTACCATCTTCTTCCTGCCACCTCCACTCAATCTAATTTCAGATTTTAGGTTTGGCATCTGAACTCCTGCATTTTACAAAGAATTATTGTCCTATTCTAACTGTCCCACATGTCCTGGCATGCAGTGAAAATTAGGAAAAGAAGTGAACAAATTGAACACACAGGGCTTAAATTTAAAGATTTATAAAGTTCCTCAGTTCAGCAGTGGAATTATTCATTTGCAGTTCCACCTACACCTCCCAGTCCTTGTCTTTCAGAATCTGAATTTATCAAGTTGTATTATTAGAAAAGATGATAATTTTAATGCCACAAGGATCTACAAATTTTGCTGAAGAAGAAATCCTGAGTAACATGTCCCTGTCTGCTTTAAATCTGCTTATTCACACAAATCATAAAAAAGTTAAAAGAAAAATCCTCTGATTTTCTTAAATCTTGTGGTGAAATAAATAGAAAAATGCTGTAGATCCAATCCTACCTACAGAATTAAAAATCAAAAGTAATGTTTTTCTACGTTCAAATAATAATTTATTTATAGAAGTCATTCTTGCTTTTAGTGATTAATTAAAGGTCCTGTTTCAAGCAGATGTAATTAGATTTTTAAAAAACCTGTAAAAATGGTGCATAAAATAAACTCTTCTTCATCTACTCATCTCCAGCAGAAGAAACCACTTTGGGCCAGGTTTGTCCCACCAAGGAGAAGATCTTATAAAAGGGACTTGTGGCAATCAGCTCTTTTCTTCCTACAACTTCTCTGTTCATATTAAAATTTCACTTCATTTTGATGGAACTCATTTTTAAAAAAGTTATTTCAGACCCAGTGAAGACTTAGATTGTGCATATGCAGCTGTCTGCACTGGAGATACATGAAAATTTAATTCTCTTAATTTAAACTACTTATGGTTGGATGATCACTAATTTAGACAGGTGTCATAAACCCCCAAGGCTTTAAGATAAAAAATAAAACAAAACCTAAAAAAAAAATCAACAATAAACAGCAATCATTTATCCCTTCAAATCAAAGAATCTTCTCAAAGAGACTTCCCAGAAAGACAAAAAACCCATCAAAACTTTCTTCCCATATTCATAAATCCTAATATATTTCAAATAAAAACGAAATTTTTGGATGGTAGAAATGAGATACTTTTCAATGTAAAACTGGCACCTTAATATGTCACCTCAGCTTTTTTTTTTTCCTTTTTTATTGGTAATGAGCATTCATCAATCACATGCCAGTTTTCAGTTTTTAACACAAAGATGGAAAATAAATGAATGAATAAAAAAAATTTAAATGTCAACCCCAGTACTGGGCACCCCAGTAATGAATCACAATCCTTACAGAGGGATGACCATCAACTGAAATAATCAATATAAATTCAGTATAAATATAAATGTAAATAATAAACATAAAAAATTGGGAATGTTTGGGATTTGGCTCAGGCATAACTTTGTCCGCTTGTTTTATTTATTCTTATTTAAACTCCTGATTGCCACTGAGAAGGGCAAATAAGCAATTTCACTGGACCAAATGGTCAATTTTGCTTGAAATTGTCATTTCTGATATTCTGACATTTGCTGTGCCTTGCTTTCAAAACTTGGGCCTATTTAATGGCCCTCTGAGAGTTGGCCATGCAGCACTAAACTGTTTATTCTGGGGTTTTTGTGCACCTGCCATTCATCCTCAACCTGCAAAATACTTCTAGCACCTGTAATTATGTACAGTAATTAAAATGTAATTGATATATAATAATTAGAACTTTTAAAGGGATTCCTCAGCTTGCACTTGATGCCCTCAGCTCTGTTACAAATTGAGGCCTCCATGGCAGCTCCCAAAATCCTCCCTGCCAAGACCCAGAATTGTGCCTGGTACATCATTAACATCCAAGGAGAGCAAAGGATGCACTGCAGAGCCTCTGCTTTTGGTTTTTTAGCCAAAAAATTAGTCCACAAAATAACTGAAGGCCAGGAAAACCCATACAAAATTAACAAATTTCCATATTCAGCGCTGCGATGAAAAACACCTTCCCTTCCAAACCCACCGAGCAGAAACCCCCACATCCCTCATGAAAAATCCGATTTTCACCGCAGTGCTGCCAGCTCTCCAGTACAGCTCACACCTTGCCTCGCCTCTAGGAAAGCAAGGCCGTGTTTGAAATAAAAACCCAATATTTGGGTGAGTAATTATGTACAGTAATTGATAAGTAATTGATATATAAAAATTAGTAACTTTTAAAGGGATTCATCAGTTTGCACTTGATGCCCTCAGCTCTGTTACAACTCAAGGCCTCCATGGCAGCTCCCAAAATCCTCCCTGCCAAGACCCAGAATTGTGCCTGGTACATCATTAACATCCAAGGAGAGCAAAGGATGCACTGCAAAACTTCTGCTTTTGGTTTTTTAGTCAAAAAATTAGTCCACAAAATAACTGAAGGCCAGGACAACCCATACAAAATCAACGAATTTCCATATTCAGCGCTGTGATGAAAATTCCCTTCCAAACCCACCGAGCAGAAACCCCCACATCCCTCATGAAAAATCCGATTTTCACCGCAGTGCTGCCAGCTCTCCAGCACAGCTCACACCTTGCCTCGCCTCTAGGAAAGCAAGGCCGTGTTTGAAATAAAAACCCAATATTTGGGTGAGTAATTATACACAGTAATTAATATGTAATTGATATATAATAATTAGTAACTTTTAAAGGGACTCTTCAGCTTGCACTTGATGCCCTCAGCTCTGTTACAAATTGAGGCCTCCATGGCAGCTCTAAAAACCCCCTCCAAAGACCCAGAATTGTGCCTGGAACATCATTAACATCCAAGGAGAGAAAAGGATGCACTGCAAAACCTCTGCTTTTTGTTTTTGAGCCAAAAAATTATTCTACAAAATAAATGGAGGCCAGGACACCCCTCCCACCCCACACAAAGTCAATGAATTTCCATATTCAGCGCCGCAACGAAAATTCCCTTCTAAACCAACTGAGCAGAAACCCCCACATCCCTCATGAAAAATCCGATTTTCACCGCAGTGCTGCCAGCTCTCCAGCACAGCTCACACCTTGCCTCGCCTCTAGGAAAGCAAGGCCGTGTTTGAAATAAAAAACCCAATATTTGGGCGGGGCGCCGGGGCTCCTCTGAAGGAACATGACCCGCTCGGCGCCGCGGCGCGTTAAGGAGCCTGATTGAACATCGGCGCTAATTAAGAGCTCTCGTTGTTTGGCAGGACCACCAGAGAACCTCCTGCACTTGTTCATGCCAGCAGCACCTCCTGCAGAAATTAACTCTTGATGAGAGCGGCCGGGGGGCCCAGCTGGGTCCCCCCAGCGCACAAATGAAGCGGAATGAGAGCGCCGGCGGCTGCCGAGGGGAGGGAGGCGATTCGTGACCTCTCCTTAAAAACCAGAGTATACTCTTACATTGACTTAATTTTCTGCTCTGGGGGGGAGATAACGCAGCTGGGGACTCCGTGAGCAGGGCTGAGGATCGCGGGGGAGGGCTGAGAATCAAAATTATTAGGGAGTAATTTGGTAGGAATTATCTTATTAGGCGGGCTGAAATATAATTCTGTTCTCAGGGCTTTCGAAAATCAATAAATATTATTCAGCTATCAGGCTCCTGGAAGAAAATTTCACAACAAGAGCTAAAGTTGGAGGAGGTTTTGTGAGAAAAAAAAAAAAAAAGGAAAAACGAAATAGGTTATTAGAACTGATTTGATATTTTGTTTCTAAATCTTCAGGATGTGTTCAGCAGCGCAGCTTTGCAATATTCAAAAGGAACATTCCACTTGTACAAACAGCCCTGCTCGCCCTATAAAACACAAATAAAATACAACTCACTCCCCCTCAGCGTCAGCACTGCAGTGTCCAGCACTGGTGACAAATTCCTGTCACTTCTGCTGCCACCCCTGCAGGTGACCATGGCTGTCCACCTGGACCAGGGCTCCCTGAGGACCTGGCACCAAGCACCTGGAAGGGCAATGGCAGCACCTGCCTTGACTTGGTTGTTAAGAGCTGAAGCACATGGAGATCACTGAATAATTACTGATATTTTAAAATATTCATCTCCATGTTGGCTCTTATTCCAGGTTAGGTTGGAAAAGAGTTTGAAGATCATGGAGTGCCAGCTGTGCCCCATGGGCACCTTGTCCCCAGCTCAGAGCACTCAGTGCCACCTGCAGGGGACACCTGCAGGGATGGGCACTGCAAAGCTCCCTGGGCAGCCCCTGCCAAGGCCTGAGCTCCCTTTCCATGGGCAAATTCCTGCTGCTGGCCCAGCTGAGCCTGCCCTGGCCCAGCCTGAGGCCGTTCCCTCTGCTCCTGTCCCTGTTCCCTGGGAGCACAGCCCGACCCCCCCGGCTGTGCCCTCCTGGCAGGGACTTGTGCAGAGCCACAAGGGCCCCCTGAGCCTCCTTTGCTCCAGCCTCAGCCCCTGCCCAGCTCCTCAGGGATTCTCCAGCCCCTTCCCAGCTCCTCAGGGATTCTCCAGCCCCTTCCCAGCTCCTCAGGGATTCTCCAGCCCCTTCCCAGCTCCTCAGGGATTCTCCAGCCCCTTCCCAGCTCCCTCAGGGATTCTCCAGCCCCTTCCCAGCTCCTCAGGGATTCTCCAGCCCCTTCCCAGCTCCGTTCCCTGCCCTGGACACGCTCCAGCCCCTCCAGGGCTCTCCTGAAGGGGCCATGATGCCTCAGGTCTGATATTTTTTATATTCTGTATTTATAAAATACTTATATTCTTTTCTATTTTTCCGATTCTGTGCTGCTTTAGTGTGTGGGTCTGGGCTTCACATTCTGGGATGGTGAGCTCTGTGCACAGAGCAGGGAGACAAAACAATTCCTGCTCCAGCTGGGCACCAAGGACAAATGATCCAAATCTCAGCCCAGGAGCACAAACCCCGTGGGCTGCAGAGAGAAAAACAAGCAGGGTGGGACTGCCTGGGCTCAAGCTGGGATGGGACAATGAACTGCAAGATGCAAATGGAGCAGAACTGATCCCAGGGACAGCCCCCGTGCCCGGCCGTGCATTTTGGGGCCATTTTGGTTCATCTTGAGTGCAGCCCTGGCTGGGCTCTGGTGCTGCCCAAGGTGCATCCATGGAGGAGATGCTTTGAATAAATCCCTGCTTTGTTCTTTAGCTCTGTCCAGACTCTGCTCTGGGGCAGCCTGCACAAGGCATCAGCAGAACTGGGCCCAGCCCTGGAGGGGCCTCTCAGAGCCAGCACAGAAGGACAATCCCTGCCCTGCTCCTGGTAATCACTGCCCTGCTCCCTGCTCCTCCATTCCTAATTAAGCAGCAAGCAGGAATAACCACATACAGAAATAATTACCTATGCAAAGTGCTCAAGTGCTCCCTTCTGTTCTAGACACTATCAATCAGATATGACAAAAAAATGTGAAAAGGCTGTGATGAATGGAAACAATCATTTCCCTCAGTTAAGAAATGCATTTTTAAAACAATTCAGTCCTTGTGTTTCTCCCCTCTCCACCTTCTGCCTTTGGTTACGTCTTGTGTGAAGCCTTAACTTCAAGGTAGCTGTGGTAGAAAAATCTGAGAGAGGGCAAAAGGTATTTGCTTGCTTTCAAAAGAAGTGAAAATCAGAACATAAAAGAAATTTTTCATGAAGTGCCCGAGGAAGGACATCTTTACATGTGTTTCACTACATGGTAAAAACTACCAGAAACAAATACTTGGGTACATGGACAAGAAATGTAAACTGCAGATGTTTTATGGGACTGAGAAGTCCATAATATGCATCCTTGGTTCATTATTATTTAATTTTTTCATTCCAAGATGATTTTTACTTCAGGAAAGCAACCCAACATTCAACCTGAACTAAGATTAGGGATGCCTCCCTCAGGGGTCAGCACATTTAGAGGGCACCCAAATTAATCACAATATTCACCTTTCATACCAGGTTTTTCTCTGGATTAAAAGCTGCTCTCTCTCCCATTCCTATCCCAAACAAGACTCCAAGCATGGAATATTTTTACCTTGATTTATCCATAAACCTCCCCAGCTTATAGAATAAAGAAATTACACCTGAACCCTGAGTAACTGCAGTTTAAGATTGCACATAAATCACCTTTTAACAAGGAACTTCCATTCAAACCCTTTCCACTTTCCACCAGTTTTAGGAAATTGTATTTGCTATGACTCCTCCACCTTTTCTGGATGGGAGAAAAGAGGGAAGGAAAAGCTGCACCCTGAATCCCAAGACTTCAGTTTGGAGCATAATTATGTGGCACAGCAGGCTTCAAATTTCCTCAAATAAACCCTTTTTTTTCCAAAATCCCCAACTGCTGAGTGCTCAGAGGCTCAGTTAAAGGTATCTTTAAGCCATCTGTTGGTTTTGGGAAGGAGGAGATTCCAGTCTCCCCACACAACCACTCATGGGATGGGAAACAGCTGGCTGAAAAAAGGGATATTCCACAACCTGGAAGTGTTAAAAGAAAGAACAGACTTAAAACAAGATTTCTGCACAAACATAAGAGGCAGGGAGTTGAGAAAGGAAAATTCAGACCCTGGCTAGAGTGGCAGGCATCAAAAATACAGCCCAGAGCTCACAGAGAGGATTGAAAAGAGCTTTTTTATTCCAAAAAAGGGTTCCAGGTGAAACTGGGGTTTCTCCAGTTTCATATCATGGCCTGTGTTGGAGCATCCTGCTGCACTTGGCTCATACTCCATTTTTCACAGTCACAATGCCACTTAAATAATAATTACAGCTCAGCTCATCAAGGAACTTCTACCAGAATGGACGGTGAGAAAACCAATGCAAAGCCAGTGAGCAAACTCAGTGTGGATCCCTGGGTGTCAAAATCCTCTCTCTAAAATTCAGGGAGATTGTTTTTCTTCAATAATCAATTGTGAAAAAAACCTCAATAAAATAAAACTCTGAGGGAAAACTTCCCTGCTAAATCTTGCTGCCCAGTGGCAAGGCCGTGGTTGAAGGGTCCTGCTCTGACTGCTGAAAGGTTCATTCCTTCTGAAGGCAGAAATTTTAATTCCTCCTACATCAAAGGCAGTGTCTTTCCACCTAACAACCCTCAGTGGATTTCTTTCCCATGAACTCATCTGTGCTGTGATTTTATTGCATTTAAGGAGCAATTTTATGTCTTTGTATACTCTGTCATCGGAAAAGGTAAACTTTATATGCACACAATGCTCATTAGAAATCCCTCACGTCTCCTTGGGAACTGGTTCCTCTCACAGTGACAGTCCCAAAATCCCAGAATGGGCTGGGCTGGAAGGGACATTAAAGCTCATCCAGATCCATGGCCAGGGACACTTTCCACTCTCCAAATAAAAGCACTTTTTCTGAGAGTAACTCACCATTATTATAAAAAGTAAAATTGTTTCATTCAATCATATACACACCTAAAGAGACTTTAAGTTCTAAAACAAAAAGAGGTGAAAGTATGAATCTAGGGGTTGGTTTTGTCACCAAAATCCCAAAATGTATTGGGTTGGAAGGGACAATAAAGCTCATCCAGTGCCATGGGCAGGGACACTTTCCACTCTCCAAATAAAAGCACTTTTTCTGATGGCAACTCACCATTATTATAAAAAGTGTAAATGTTTTTTCAATTATGTACACACCTAAAGAGACTTTTCAGTTGCAAAACAAAAAGAGGTGAAGACTATGAATAGAGGGGTTGGTTTTGTCACCAAAATCCCAAAATGGGTTGGGTTGAAATGGACATTAAATCTCATCCAGTGCCATGGGCAGGGACACTTTCCACTCTCCAAATAAAAGCACTTTTTCTGATGGTAACTCGCCATTATTATAAAAAGTTTTGTTTTATTCAATTATGTACACACCTAAAGAGACTTTAAGTTCTAAAACAAAAAGAGGTGAAAATACGAATCTAGGGGGTGGTTTTGTCCCAAAATCCCAAAATGGGTTGGGGGTTGGAATGGACATTAAATCTCATCCAGTGCCATGGGCAGGGACACTTTCCACTACCCCAGGCTGCTCCAAATAAAAGCACTTTTTCTGATGGTAACTCGCCATTATTATAAAAAGTATAATTGTTTTATTCAATCATATACACACCTAAAGAGACTTGTAAGTTCTAAAACAAAAAGAGGTGAAGACAATGAGTCAAGGGGTTGGTTTTGTCATCAAAATCCCAAAAGGTATTGGGTTGGAAGGGAGAATAAAGCTCATCCAGATCCATGGCCAGGGACACTTTCCACTACCCCAGGCTGCTCCAAATAAAAGCACTTTTTCTGATGGTAACTCACCATTATTATAAAAACCATGATTGTTTTAATGAATTATATACACACCTAATGAGACTTTACAGTTGCAAAACAAAAAGAGGTGAAGACTATGAATAGAGGGGTTGGTTTTGTCACCAAAATCCCAAAATGGGTTGGGTTGAAATGGACATTAAATCTCATCCAGTGCCATGGGCAGGGACACTTTCCACTCTCCAAATAAAAGCACTTTTTCTGATGGTAACTCGCCATTATTATAAAAAGTTTTGTTTTATTCAATCATCTACACGCCTAAAGAGACTTTTAAGTTCTAAAACAAAAAGAGGTGAAAATATGAATCTAGGGGGTGGTTTTGTCCCAAAATCCCAAAATGGGTTGGGGGTTGGAATGGACATTAAATCTCATCCAGTGCCATGGCCAGGGACACTTTCCACTACCCCAGGCTGCTCCAAATAAAAGCACTTTTTCTGATGGTAATTCACCATTATTATAAAAAACATGATTGTTTTAATGAATTATATACACACCTAATGAGACTTCAGAGTAGCAAAACAAAAAGAGGTGAAGACAATGAATAGAGGGGTTGGTTTTGTCACCAACAACCCAAAATGGGTTGGGTTGGAAAGGACATTAAAGCTCACCCAGTGCCCTGGGCAGGGACACTTTCCACTACCCCAGGCTGCTCCAAATAAAAGCACTTTTTCTGATGGCAACTCACCATTATTATAAAAATTATTATTGGTTTTTTTCAATTATACACACACCTACAGTGACTTTAAATTGTAAAACAAAAAGAGGTGAAGAGAACGAATCAAGAGGTGAGAAAAAGCTGCTCAACAGCCAACACAAAAGAACATTTAGAACCCAAAAAGTGCAGAGGGCCAGGAGCCATGACCCAGACACAGGAAGGGAAACAGGATCAAGAAGAAGTTCAGGGGGCTGAGAAGTTCAAGAATTGATGGTCTAACAGGAGATTTTGCCTTTTCTTGTCTGCTGGAACTGACTTTAACACACGGACCATGACAGCTCTGAACTGCCACAATATTATAAATTACTTCTCTAAACTATTCTTAATTTCTCTTCAAAACATTTTGGTTTTCTTAAGGCTCAAGTCACAAAATCATCAGAGTTGGAAAAGCCATCCCAGCCCATGCAGTGCCAGCTGTGCCCCATGGGCACCTTGTCCCCAGCCCAGAGCACTCAGTGCCACCTGCAGGGGACACCTGCAGGGATGGGCACTGCAAAGCTCCCTGGGCAGCCCCTGCCAAGGCCTGAGCTCCCTTTCCATGGGCAAATTCCTGCTGCTGGCCCAGCTGAGCCTGCCCTGGCCCAGCCTGAGGCCGTTCCCTCTGCTCCTGTCCCTGTTCCCTGGGAGCACAGCCCGACCCCCCCGGCTGTGCCCTCCTGGCAGGGACTTGTACAGAGCCACAAGGGCCCCCTGAGCCTCCTTTGCTCCAGCCTCAGCCCCTGCCCAGCTCCTCAGGGATTCTCCAGCCCCTTCCCAGCTCCTCAGGGATTCTCCAGCCCCTTCCCAGCTCCTCAGGGATTCTCCAGCCCCTTCCCAGCTCCTCAGGGATTCTCCAGCCCCTTCCCAGCTCCTCAGGGATTCTCCAGCCCCTTCCCAGCTCCCTCAGGGATTCTCCAGCCCCTTCCCAGCTCCTCAGGGATTCTCCAGCCCCTTCCCAGCTCCTTACAGAATCCCTGGTGCTGGCACAGCCCTGCCAGCCCATGCAGTGCCAGCTGTGCCCCACGGGCACCTTGTCCCCAGCCCAGAGCACTCAGTGCCACCTGCAGGGGACACCTGCAGGGATGGGCACTGCAAAGCTCCCTGGGCAGCCCCTGCCAAGGCCTGAGCTCCCTTTCCATGGGCAAATTCCTGCTGCTGGCCCAGCTGAGCCTGCCCTGGCCCAGCCTGAGGCTGTTCCCTCTGCTCCTGTCCCTGTTCCCTGGGAGCAGAGCCACAAAAGATCATGAATTGAAATAATTTTAAATGTGAATTTCTTTTTTTTTAATCTTTACTAGATTCAGACTGAATATTAGCAGGTGAATATGGACATTACATTCATTCCTGACAGCTCCAACACCTACGTTTAAATTAAATATTCAAATTATAGACATATACAGTTGGATTCATAAGGTTCTAGCTACATAAGGCAAAGCTTCCTGAAAGGAAAACCTCCAAAATTAGAGCACATCTGAACTCCATAAAAGACTTCACTACTCTTTCAGGGAGCAGTGCAGTCAAATTTAGACATTTATAGGCTTTGGGGGACAAATTCTACCTGAAAGAGTTTGAACTCTCGCAATCCAAATGTGAATCCAAATTTTTTATTGTTGTAAAATGGTTATATGCATATTGTACTCATGAAAGTTAAAGTAGGAAAGGTGAATAGCTGTAGAATGTTTAATTTCCTGATATTTTTAATTGTGATGGTTTAATGAATCTACAAGTAAGAAGTGGATTGTAATTAAAATTTCTTTTGCATTTTAATATAAAGCACACAGTACAGATTTTAAGTCAATCCACACACTAAAAAAATTCCATTTTTGTGCTCGACTTTTTGAAATCCTACTAACACACCGTGCTGTTAAATACCAAAAGCTATTACCAAACCATCAGAGGTTTGTTTTCAAATTAAAAGAATCATTTCAGCAAGGTGCAGCTGCAACTCAGTGACACTTTCTCAATATCTGCAATACTTTTTTTTTATTAGATGTCCTTATCCTGCTCTCGCCATAACATTTCCCCACTCAAGTCTCCTGCCCTTTTGTGGAGATCCAAATAAAACATATGATTTATCCATAATGGTCCAACACCAGCACATCCCACGCTGGCAGGTTTTTTCCATGGGTATTTATTTTGTTTTAGCAACGCTGAAAACTCCACAAGTAAGAAAAGAAAAAAAAAAAAAAATCAAATTACTCCGTGTTCCTGACCGCTCTCGCTCCTCTGTCGGCGCTATAAAGAGACGCAGGGATTTTTTATTTTTTCTTTTTGCCACCCTGCAGGTTCCCAAAGCAGAGCTGTGCCATTTGCAAGCTGCCATTGGTTAATGAAGGTAAATTTAATTAGCTCGACTTCCTTGCAGATCCCATCAAACGCCAGCATTTGATGTATTCTGTCAGAGCTGGCCCAGCGCCACAAAGAAAAGGCAGCTCTGCCCACGGCTGGGAACCGAAATGAGCCGCTTTAAGTGGAGCTTTTCTCCCATTTTTCTGAGGCTGCACCGCTCTGACCTTCCCCAGATCAATCCCCCGAGGATTAACATGTAAAGCAGTGTCGAATTAATTTCAGAAAGCGAATTTGAGATCGGCCCGGGGCTGCCACAAAACAGCCGCTGCTCCCGAACGGGCCGAGGCCGCGCGGCGCTCAATGGGGAGCTGTCAATGCCTGAGGGAGGGAGGGAGGGAGGGAAGGGGTGCTTAGGAGGATTTGGAGCGTGGAGCAATCTATCAGGCTGGTTAGAGCTTTGCCCACTCCTGGGCCATGGCTAATGCATTCCTCTGCAAGTTAATCCCATTTCTAAAGGCCCTCCCGTGCCGAATGAGAACCCGGCCGCATTACAATTCTCAGCCACGTCACCAAAAGGCGCGCGGGGAGATGCTGAGGGCTGACAATGAGATGGTTCATTAAAAGTGCAAGGGGCTCAGGGAAGACAGCACATCTTTCTGGAGGCACCTGCACGCAGCTTTACCTCTTTCAAGCTCTTAAAAATCCCCCCAAATAAAATTAAACTTGTATTAATGTAAATAGAAATCATCCGTTTCCATGACGTTGCCAAAGGAGGACAGTGGAGCCTCCTCTGAGCAAATATTTACACACAAAACTTACTCAGGACTTGTTACAGTGATACAAAATTCAATTCTGTTTGCTTGTACTTGCAGAAAGAATTTAATGATCAAGCTACCACCTGGGAATGTGGCACTGCTCATACACCCATGCTGAGTTTTACAAACTCCAGGGACGTCAAACACATGTTCAATCTGTGTGCCATCATCCAGACATTCAATTTTCAACATTGCTAATTGAATCTTGTATCTAAATCAGCAAAAATTAAGCAAAGAAACCTTTGAAGACGCAAAATATCATCTGGGTATCTTCTGTTCTGCAGGCAGCAACATCAAAAGTCTCAAAGGTCAAAAGCAAAGTCTTGACTTATCAGTGAAGACAGAGAATGAAAGAAAATGGGGACCAAGAGAAGACAGAAATTGTTCACTCCACACAAATTCTCTTAGTAATTATGAGAAGGAAGTGGCACCACAATATTTGCAAATAGATGGTGTTAAGCTTTATGAAACAAAACCATCCATTTCAAGATGAAAAGAATACCAGAATGAAAGACAAACTTTTTACTGTCATTGAAGTAGAAATTTGATTGGGAGAACCAAAAGTAAACCCTTCACCTTCTGTAGGTTGAGAATTTTTTGCTGTTTTCAGCTTGCAAAATATGACAGAAGCAGGTTAAAAAGTGTGCAGTTGAGAATTTTCTGTAGGTTGAGAATTTTTTGCTGTTTTCAGGTTGTAAAATACAAGAGAAGCAGGTTAAAAGTGTGTAGTGGTGTCACCAAAACACAAGGATTCAGCAGGAATCGCGACAAAAAAGCACAAAACACTTCAGGGCCCTGTATTAAAAACTTATTTTCTGTCATTTTTTCTACTCCTCAAAGTTTGGAAAGTGAAATTCATGTCCCTTACTCCTCATTAAAGAATCCACATCACAAAACTCATTGCTAAAAGCAGAATATTCCTGGATTATCAGATCCTGGAGTGAATCTTACGGGATGGAAGGTCCCTGTGTGAAACCCAGGAATTCCTCTGGCTGCCCTGGAGGACTCAAGACCCTGCCCAGGGTTCTCAGAGACCCTGGCACAGAGCCCAAAACCCCTGTGCCTGTGATTTAGCCCTTGGAAAAAACAATTACCAACCTTTATATGAAGGATTACAAGCCACGAAAGTTCAAATAGAATGATAGTGAATTTACCACAGGGTGAAAAATAGATTTTTTGGGGGATTTTAGAATGGGGGTTCAGGGGGCAAGATGGAGAAATCTGGGCATGTCCAGCCTTTCTCCTTCTTCTTCTTGGCCTCCATTTCTGCTGTGATGGTGGCACTTTTAGATTGGTTTAGAGTAGAAGCTCACTGTCTAACATAGGTGATAGGTATTGGGAAGTAATTGTAAATATTGTATATGGAATTTTTGGATATAAAAAGATAACACTGCCCCAGGGGCAGGCAGAGTGCCTTGGACTGCCTTGCTGAGCAGACCTCGGCTGGACAGAGGAAAAAATTTTATAGATAAGGTAGAATAAACAATCTTGAGACCAAGAAATTAAGAGCTCTGACTCCTTCTTTGAGTGCTGGGCTGGGAAAAGAGACTTTCTAACACATTTCAGGGTCACTCTGAGCAGCAAAGAGTTCCAAGATCCTGGTTTCATTTGTACCCTGCCAAGATCTGGCAGGGAATAAACTGAGGAAAACCAGGTGAGCTGAGTGTCATTCTAAGATCTGGCACAGGATAAATTAAGGAAAAGCAGGTGAGCTGAGTGCCAATCCAAGATGTGGCATGGGATAAATTGAGGAAAACCAGGTTATCTGAGGGTCATTCCATGATCTGGCATTGGATAAATTGAGGAAAACCAGGTGAGCTGAGGGCATTCCAGGATCTGGCACAGGAAAAATTAAGGAAAACCAGGTGGGCTGAGTGCCATTCCAAGATGTGGCAGGGGATAAAGTGAGGAAAACCAGGTGAGCTGGACTGGAGTGCCAATCCAAGATGTGGCAGGGGAAAAATTGAAGAAAACCAGGTGAGCTGAGTGCCATTCCAGGATCTGGCAGGGGATAAACTGAGGAAAACCAGGTGGGCTGAGTGTCATTCTACAATCTGGCACAGAATAAATTAAGGAAAACCAGGTGAGCTGAGTGCCATTCCAAGATGTGGCAGGGGATAAACTGAGGAAAACCAGGTTAGCTGAGGGTCATTCCAAGATCTGGCACAGGATAAATTAAGGAAAAGCAGGTGAGCTGAGTGCCATTCCAAGATGTGGCAGGGGATAAATTGAGGAAAACCAGGTTAGCTGAGGGTCATTCCATGATCTGGCATTGGATAAATTGAGGAAAACCAGGTGAGCTGAGGGCATTCCAGGATCTGGCACAGGATAAATTAAGGAAAACCAGGTGAGCTGAGTGCCATTCCAAGATGTGGCAGGGGATAAAGTGAGGAAAACCAGGTGGGCTGAGTGTCATTCCAAGATCTGGCAGGGGATAAATTCAGGGAAGCCAGGTGAGTGCAGTGCCAATCCAAGATGTGGCAGGGTTTGATAAACTGAGGAAAACCAGGTGAGCTGAGTGCCAATCTGAGATCTGTCAGGGGATAAACTGATGAAAATCTCATGAGCTGAGGGTCATTCCATGATCTGGTATTGGATAAACTGAGGAAAACCAGGTGAGCTGGGTGCCAATCCAGGATCTAGCATGGGATAAACTGAGGAAAACCAGGTGAGCTGGGTGCCAATCCAGGATCTGGCAGGGGATAAATTGATGAAAACCAGGAGGGCTGAGTGCCATTCCAGGTTCTGGCAGGTGATAAATTGATGAAAACCAGGAAGGCTGAGTGCCAATCCAGGACCTAGCATGGGATAAACTGATGAAAACCAGGAGGGCTGAGTGCCATCCCCACAAACCCCTCGCCGCCCGTGCCCGGTGCCTCGCGCGCGGCGATTCCGACCCGCCGCGATTTCGCTGGAGCTCCACCACCCCAAACTCGGGAAGGAACGGAATTCACCTCCTTAGGCCAAGAAACCCTGGCAAAACAGATTGAATGACTGAGATCATCCCTCACCTCGCTGGATTTTTGGGAACTCTGCTCATGAGAACGCCTCCTTGGCATCTCCGCGCAAACAAACTCCGGGAGCGATTCCGGGCGGGCGATTCCCGCCGGAGGCAGGGAGGGATTTGTGGCACCACGTTCTGCTGAGCCCTCACACAACTCACTTGCACTCAGGTCTGCTTTTGTGATATAATCCTGCAATCAGCACGCAAGCACCACCCTGGAGATACTTTAGGAGAAGATGGAAAATCCAAACTAATACTTTCCGCTATTTTCCTACTTTCCGCCACAAACTGACCTACTTAGAGATGAAAGAGGGGAAAAAAAAAGTGTTTTAATGCATTTTTTCCCCCCTCAACAAAAGTGATGGCCATTTAGTCCTTTCAAAAAGGGAGCTAGGGGAAGATGCAATGTTGACATTAAAATGTCTCCTGCTCTGAAATCCCAGGAAATGAAGCAAGCACAGTTTCCACAATGCCATGGACTGGCCCAAGCTGGCCTGAGCTTAATGGGATAAAGCCTCTGCTCACTGAAATAACTGAATCATGAGAAACAGCTACCAAAAAAACCCAAAGAACATTAAGGAAAAAAAAAAAAAAGTGAAAATTTATAAATAAATAAATTATAAATATAGAAATAAAAAGTGAAAATATAGAAATAAAAAGTGAAAATTTAAAAAAGAGTTGATTTAGGATTCAGTGTTGCAATTAAAGAGTAAGGACTGGCTTTCTGAAAATCCTACAGTGGAACAGCTCTTAACACTCCCTTCCACCCAGAAAATGAATTAATGGCTTTCTCATATTATTCATATATGAATTATTGATGTATTTTATAACTTTATAAAAGTAAAAATTCTGGTAGTTCTAAACAATTTTATTACAGAACCTCCAAGAATTCTCAGTGAAGGCAATAAAACAAATAATAAATAAATAAAACAAAATCCTGTAGCTCCAACTCATCACTCCTTGTGCTGTGTTTTTGTGGCAGTGTTTATGCTCTTATAGATTTATTCATATTTATGCAAAAACTTCATGTCTCAGTCTTCCAGAATTTCCAGATCTTAACCCTAATATTTTGTCAGAAGAATTCTGAAAAGGTTTTATTGATCAAAAGCAGACAGGACAATAAATATAATTAATTTGTAAATCAGCTTTCCTTAAAATACACCTAAAAAAGGAAGTTGGGAAGAATTTGGCTCTGCAAAATCTTTGACATCAATTTTTTTCCATAAAAGATACTGAGCTGGAAACTACAACTTTTATGAGATGTGATTGGGAAAGAGTACAGTGGGAAAATCTGAAAAAACCTGAGAGAAGAAAATATGGAAAAGTTTTCTTCAGACAGCGCTGAAGCTGCACAACAGAACTCCTAAAATGAAATAAAGAAAAGGTGAGAAATAATAACTGAAAATTTGGAGCCTTTAAAGTCTGAAGTAAAGAGAAAGAAAAAGTAATAGAAATTATATCTTGTAACAAAATACTGTTTATTCTGAACTAGATTTTTTAAGGGAGAGGCAAAGAAGTAGAAAGAGGAACAGTATTTTGAATAATTTGTATTAATAAGATGGAAATTACATCATGCACTAGAGATAAAAGGGAGCTCATGGAAAATCCTTTTTCTCTCATAGCCCAAAAGCCACCCACAAAATGTGAATTTTTTCCTGGATTTATAGAATAAGGTTGTGCTGCAGAAAAATCAGTGATTTTGTACAACTGGACTGAAAAATCAGATTTGGAAGGGAATTTTGCTGCTACAGGGAATGTGGCAGTGCTGAACTGACAATGTATAAAAATACATTGCATTTTTATATACAATTTTAATATAAAAGTACTAACTCCCAGGGCTGGAGGGAATTAGGAATGAAAAGGTTGTGCTGCTGCTGAGGAAGTAAAAACTACATTGACTGAGAAGATAAAGCAGGTCTGGGAGGTACTGCCCAAAATAATCCACCCTAGAAAAATCATGGATATACAAAAAAATCTGATCTTTTATGGAAAAGGATTTTCAGGCAGTGTTATACAAAAAGAAACAAAAATATATATACATATAGATATAGAAAGCCAACATAATTTCATTTTTTTTCACCCTTCTACTATGTCAGGGATATTCAAGTCTGTATTTTTAAAAGTCTCCAGCTGATAATGGGCTCATAATTTTCAAGACTCATCTTTTGGCATTGCCTGTCATTTTGCACTTACTTTCCCATCCTGGAATATCAATTATTATCAGGTTATGAAGATAAGCCCCTTACAGGAAATAAAGTGCCACAGTTCCTGGGGAGGAGGGGTCAGCCCGTGCCAGGGGGGGTTACTGAGCTGCATTTGGTAAAAGCCAAGTCCCAATTACAGCAGCTGCCACTGGTTGATGCCATGCCAGGCAAAAAGTCCCTGAATTCACAGGATCCCAGAATGGTTTGGGTTGGAAAAGGCTTTAAATCCCACCCAGTGCCACCCCTGCCATGGCAGGGACACCTTCCCCTGTCCCCAGTGTCCAGCCTGGCCTTGGGCACTGCCAGGGATCCAGGGATGGAATTCCATCCCAGCCCTGCCCACCCTGCCAGGGAACAATTCCTCATTGCCCAGATCCCACCCAGCCCTGCCCTCTGGCAGTTTAAAACCATTCCCCCTTGTCCTGCCACTCTTTGTCCATACAAAAAAATCCCTCTTCCTCCTTTTTAAACCCTCCTTCAGGCCCTGCAAGGCCACCCTGAGCTCAGCCCAAAGCTTCTCCTGTGCAGGTGAACAATGCCAGCTGTGCCAGCCTTTCCTCCCAGCACAGCTGCTCCATCCCTCTGCTCATCCTGGAGCCTCCTCTGGGCTCTCTGCAGCAGCTCCAGCTCCTCCCTGGGCTGGGGCAGCTCTGCAGGTGGGGAATCACCTGTGGGGGCACAGGGACACAATCCAAATCCCAATCTCAACCTCAATCCCAATCCCAATCCCAATCCCAATCCCTTTCCTGCTGCTCTCTCCTCCCTGGCTGCACCCCAGGATTTTGATGCATTTCTGGGCTCCCAGCACTCACTGCTGGCTCCTGTCTGGTTTTTCACCCACAAGATCCCCAAATCCTTCCCCTCATTTCTGCTCCCAGTGAATTCTCCTTCCTGGCTGGGATTGCCCTGACCCAGGAGCAGCCCCTGGCTCTGGGAATGGTGGAACTCCACGAGGTTCTCCTGGGCCACTTCTCGAATCTCTGCCGCCTTTCCCAGCCGCACATTCATTCCCGTTCGTCCCCACAGAAACCCACCCACCCTCCCAAGAGAAATCAAACCCATCCCTGCCAAGGGAATGCACCTTCCCAAGGATCCCCCCGTGCCTGTGGGGTTTTGACACTGAACAGGAACACGGGATCTGTGCAGAACATCCCCAGCCCACAGCTGCCACACTGAGGGATCATCTCCCTCTGCTGCCCCAAACCTGCCAGGCAGGTCCAACCCCCATCCCAGAAATTCCTTATCATCCCACTTTGGATTTTGCTCTTTTGAAGGATTGGCTGCTGAACCAAGCAGGGTTTTGCTGTGCTGAAGAGCTGGGGTTGCAGGATGGATTTAATTCAGTGAAGTGTCAGCCTCTTGATGAATTGGATAAATGTTACCAGATAAAGCTGCTTGTTTTATTTTTTGTTTTATTAAACAGCAACATGGCCGAGCAGTAAAAACCTGATACCATTTTGATATGGTTCATGCTGCTGCATGGAAAAAAAGCCTTTTATGAGTGTTGTTTAAAGCAGATAAGGAATTGAATGTGCTAAACACATGGGGAGAACAATCCCTCCAAACCAGCTTAGCTGGGCTGATCAGGAGCAGATTCTCACTGGTGTCTGCTGGTTTTTAATGACATGCTTGTCAACATGTAACCTGAGAATGCAGACACCATGGTAACAGTTTTAACACAGTCTCTTTAAAGAGAATAATTGTGTGAAGCACAAATAGAAACATCTTGACTCTTGTAGTCTTTTAATCCACTTAGAGAAACGCTTTTCAATCCATCAAGCAGCGTTTTCTGGATCTTGTTGAACATCTGTCTTGGAATTACTGGGAATAAAAGTCTGAGCAGGTCCACCCATGCTGTGTTTGCTGTGGCCCTTAAAAGGAGAATTTGGATGTAATACTTTGATATTAGATTTGAGCTGAAGAACACCAGACAGAAAGAATTATGATGTTCACTTGGTTATATAACCATAAACCATGCTGGAGCTGTTGCTGTGCCCTGAAATACCCAAGCATGAGCATTATTTCATATTAGATATTAGATTTGATATTAGATTTGAGCTGAAGAACACCAGACAGAAAGAATTATGATGTTCACTTGGTTATATAACAATAAACCATGCTGGAGCTGTTGCTGTGCCCTGAAATACCCAAGCATGAGCATTATTTCAGCTCTGAGTGGCTCCAGTGCTTGGGATCTTGTGAAATTCATGCACAGAGGGGCAGGGACAGACTCTGTGCATTCCAGCACACCCACAGTGGGTGACACTGATGGAACCTGGAATGGTTTGGATGGAAGGGACCTTAAATCCCACCCAGTGCCACCCCTGCCATGGCAGGGACACCTCCCACTCTGCCCAGTGTCCAGCCTGGCCTTGGGCACTGCCAGGGATGCAGGGATGGAATTCCATCCCAGCCCCGCCCACCCTGCCAGGGAACAATTCCTCATGCCCAGATCCCATCCCTCATTCTGCTTAAGGCCATTCCCCCTCATCCTGTTGATGCCTGAATTTTTAGTTTTTATATTTCCCAGATTTTGTACTGTATTAAGTGTGTGACTCTGAACTTCATGTGAACTGTCAGCAAGTTCTCTCAGAGTTCAGGCACACAAAACAATCCTTTTCCAGCCCCAAAAAGTACAAACAGCAGCAAATTGAGGAGAGCAACCTGGGAGGATGGGACTGCATAACCTGCAGCTGGAATTGGACAATTAACCCCAATATGGAAATGGACCAAAACCCATAAAAGTGAGAAAACTCCTGACCCAGGGTCCATTTTGGATCCATCCTGTGTCCATTTTGTGACCATTTTGGTTCCTCTTGGGTGTAGCCCCAGCTGGGCTCTTGTGCTGCCCAAGGTGGATCCTTTAAAGGCATTTTTAACAAATCCCTGCTTTATTCCTTTAACTCTGCCTGGCCTCTGTCACGGACACATTTTTTGAGAAAGATTTTTATTAAGATTTTTCTACTGAGAAACTGAAAAGTTTCAAAATGAAATGTAAACAATGATTATCTGCTGCAACGAGTGCATTTTTGATTAGTTTCATGTAGTTGTTTTTAATTAATAGTTAATTACAGCTTAACTGTTTTAAAGTCTCTCGTTAGTTACGAGATTTTATTATCATTATTTTTAAATTTTTTTAAGCTTCCTGATTAAATTCTTTCTCTTTTTTTAGTATAGTTTTAGTATAATATATATAATATAATTTTTATATAATATATATTTTATATATAATTTTCTTTTAATGTAATATAGATAATAAAATAAATAAATCAACCTTCTGAAACACAGAATCAAGATTCTCATCTCTTCCCAAAACCCCTGCAAACACCACCCCAAGCCTGTGCTCCAGGTGCCTCCATTTCCATGGGGAATTCCCTCTGGACCCCTCTCTCCTCCAGCTCCACATCAGCTGCTGTTTGTTTCCCTGAGCCCACAGAAATTCCATTTCCATGCTGAAATCCTGTGGAAATGCAGCAGAAATTGTCTTTATTCTGCAGTTTGCCCTCTGTTAGTTAAATTATGGCTCAGCCTTCAGCCACAGCCAGACCGATGGCAGCGTCTGCTGCGTCTTGAATGTTCATCTGCTCCAGAGATTTGCTGCTTAACACATTAAAAGTGGGTAAAGAAATAATTTATTTTATTTAATTCTAAAAAAAAATCCTGTGTTTCACTTAAGGGAATTAGTGCCTTAAGCAATAAACACAACTATGCAATAAATGGCATATGTGGGATCTATTAACCCAAGGGCCTGACTCTGCCATCTGAATAATCCCCTGTTGGAGCTTCAGCTTGAAAAGTTTGGATGCAAATGATTGCTCAGAGAGTTTATTTTAAAAAAATAATAGAAATGAAAATAGATCTGACAGCACTGGGGTTTGGTGATGTTGTTGGGCTGAGTTTTGATCCCCTCAAATTTCATTTTCCTACCCTCAGGAAAAGGATTGGGGGTGTGAGATTGTGTCTGGAGCTGTCAGGCACCCACAGCTCCTGCAGCATCAATTTCTGCTTTGTATGGACAGGGCAGCTCTAAAGTGTTTATAATTCACTTTTCCTGTGTCTCTGCCATTAATTCTGCAGAAATGATTAACTTTGTACATTTAATAAATCCAAAGAGAGAGAACAATTCCCATTCTAGACCTGCAGCAACAGCTGACAGTGAGCAGGACAAGATGATCTCCTTAATTAAAATAAAAATAACTTCTTATTATATATAAGAATAACTTCGTAGCCCTAAATAAGAAATATTTTACAATTTCCCCATATCTTTTATACCTCTCTGTATAAAATGTAATACAAGACCCCTTAATCTAAATTTAAAAACGATGATGTCAAACATTCCTTAGCTAAGAGCACCCTCAATTACACCCAGAAAATGAATTAATGAATTATTTCAGTTTGTCCTTTTCTTCCCTTAAATGCCTTAATGGATAAAAAATTATTTTCCAGCACTCCACAAAAAAAAGCAAAAATGAAATGAGCAGGGATTATAGCAACAGCATCAATGTTAATTCAGAAATGGATGAGCAATTCCAGATTTGAAGGCCATTAGCATTGATCCCAGCACGGAATGGCTGTGATCAATAAACTAATCTGGAAATTTGATTAATTGAGTAAATCCTGTTTACTGCAGTATCCCATCATCCACAAATAGGTGAAAATCCTCTTGTAGCAAAAAGCAAATTTCAGAGCTGTCCTATCAATGGAAAATTCTCTCATTCCAGATTGTGCTGTCACAGGGAGACCAAAACTGCACAAGTTCCACAATAAACATTTATTTTAAAATAAATAAAAATTCTCAACCCATTAAAAAAAACCCAAAAAAATTCTCTGGATGTCACAGAAATGAGCCTGACACCGAGGGGAATAAAAAACACAGAACAGGGCAAAAACCACTAAATATTTTGAATTTTGGGGTGTTTTTTTTCCCCTAAGAGCTTGTCCATCCAAGCTAGACAGGAAAGGGAAATAGGAAAAATTGCTGGAAATACATCCTCACACCTATTTAAGTTTGTTTATTCTAGGAATTGTACCAAGACAACTCCATTGGTTTAGAAAAATAAATCTTAGCCCTGACTGACAGCTTTAAATATTCAGCTCAAACCTTGGTGGTGAAGGTGAGGCCTGAAACTCTGAGTGCTGCTAATTAACAATAATTGGGGCATGGAAATAGCAGGGAGTGAAATATTGGATTGAATTCTTTTAAAAAAGGGGATTTAATTAAGAATAATTTAACTTTTTTTTCCCCTAGGTGTAGGTAACAAAAATGTGCTGAGTTAAAAGGATGCAAATTGTCATTTTTGCCTGTAATTTCAAGTTTTCTGCTGAAAGTTGATGTGGTTTCACTTCAAAAATAATGGAATTATGATTTTAATGAAACCAGTTAAAAGAATGGCACTAATGTAAGAAAAATTAAAATATCTCAGTGTACTTCACACAGAAATGCAGGAATATTTAAATTCTTTTTGTTTTGGGGTGAAAATTTTGATTTTTCTATGCAATCATTTCTACAAACCCCCAAATAATGGAAGTGACAGGACTTGGAACACAAGAGATCCCACACTCAGAAAATCCAGTGAAACCCAACCCTGCCCTGACATCTGAGATCCTCAAAATCAGGAAAAATGGGAAAATCATCCTTTGGCATCTTCTCTTGAAAAGAAACCTGGTTGAGCAGCAAAGCTTAATAGGAACTGACAGAAATAAATAACATTATTCAGCTCTAATTCCATTCACAGCTGAAATTTTCCAAAATTTTGGGATATTCCAGCAGCCACCTGCACTCAGGGAAAGCCACAGAGTCAAGTCCTTCATGTTTTGGAAAGTCAATTATTCTTCCAAGCAACTTTTCAAATATTTAACCAATTTTTGGCTTTTAAAAAACCCCAAAATTAATTTTTTTACTTTAAAAAAAGCCCCAAATTTAATTTTTGGCTTTTAAAAAAAACCCAAAATTAATTTTTTCGCTTTTAAAAAAAACCCCAAATTTAATTTTTGGCTTTTTTAAAAAAACCCAAATTTAATTTTTGGCTTCTAAAAAAAAATTTAATTTTTTGCTTAAAAAAAAAAATAATTAATTTTTCAAGATGTTCAAAAAATCTTGAACACAAGAGATGTTCAAGAAATCCCACAACACAAGAGATCCCACCCTCTGAAAATCCAGTGAAACCAAACCCTGCCCTGACATCTGAGATCCTCAAAATCAGAATAAATGGGAAAATCATCCTTTGGCATTTTCTCATGAAAAGAAACCTGCTTGAGCAGCAAAGCTTAATAGGAACTGACAGAAATAAATAACATTATTCAGCTCTAATTCCATTCACAGCTGAAATTTTCCAAAATTTTGGGATATTCCAGCAGCCACCTGCACTCAGGGAAAGCCACAGAGTCAACCCCATCAGGTTTTGGAAAGTCAATTATTCTTCCAAGCAACTTTTCAAATATTTAACCAATTTTTGGCTTTTAAAAAACCCCAAAATTTATTTTTTTGCATTTAAAAAAAACCCCAAATTTAATTTTTGGCTTTTAAAAAAAACCCAAAATTAATTTTTTTACTTTAAAAAAACCCCAAATTTAATTTTTGGCTTTTAAAAAACCCAAATTTAATTTTTGGCTTAAAAAAAAAATTAATTTTTGGATTTAAAAAAAAAAAAATAATTTTTCAAGATGTGCAAAAAATCTTTATGGGACACTCAATTTTCACTGCAATTCAAAGAGCTGGAAATTTTAAAACTTCCTCCAAGAATTTTGCTAAAAAATTGAGATTGAATCTTTTACCTTGACTTTTGCTCTGCACCAAAACCTCCCCAAATCGGTGACAATAAATAGAAAATATTTTGATTTTTTATGTCCCACATTTCCCCCCAGCCAGAGCAAACCATGTGAGAATAACAAGAATGAGGAGATCAGCAGAGGTCAGAGCTGCAGAATAAAGGGGATTTCTGCACATTGCCAGAGCTGTTTTCTCACATAAATGTGAGAAAATAAATTTTTTCTCACATAAATGTGAGAAAATAAATTTAATTTTAATTTTTTTATTTTAATTTTATTAAAATTTAATTTAATTTAATTTGAATTTATTTTTTAATTTAATTTTTTAATTTTAATTTTTTTAAATTTAATTTGAGTTTATTTTTTTAATTTAATTTTTTAATTTTAATTTTAATTGAATTTAAATTTATTTTTTAAATTTAATTTTTAATTTAATTTTTTTTTAATTTAATCCATCATATTAATATCTTTCTCCTTTTCTGATAACCAGCTATCTGATGGCAATGATTTCAGAATTTTTTTTTTATAACCTGTTTTTTAATAGCCTGTTGCAGGGACTGTCACATAAACAAGATTTCTTCTATATCTGGGGAACATTTTTTAATTACCTGCTAAAAAAGCAAATCTGAGGCTATAATATAAATATATATAATATAAATATATAATATAATATATATAATATAAATATATGGCTTTTTGATGTAGTTCAGCATCTCTCAGTTTTTAAAAATAAAATTTAATATTTCAAAATAATATTTAAAAATGACTTTAAGCTGTGTGTGGCTCTGGAGGAAAGGAAATTCTTGTTATGAGCTGATGGGATGTGTTTGTAAATCCAGAAAGGCACCTTGGATTTAATGGGAATTCAATAAATCAGTGAATTATCAACATTTTTCATAATCAGCATTTTCATATCAGAAAAATAGAACAGAAATAGCTTTAAATGTGGCCTAACCTTTATTTCTTGTTAGCAAAATTCTCAAATTAAAATATTTTACGTGTATAATTAAAGTATTTTATTATCAAAATTCTTGTTATCAAAATTCTCAAGTTAAAATATTTTATGTGTTAATTAAAGTATTTTATTATCAAAATCCTTGTTATCAAAATTCTCAAGTTAAAATATTTTACGTGTATAATTAAAGTATTTTATTATCAAAATCCTTGTTAGCAAAATTCTCAAGTTAAAGCATTTTATGTGTATAATTATTTAATTATCAATATTCTTGTTATCAAAATTCTCAAGTTAAAATATTTTATGTGTACGATTAAAGTATTTTATTATCAAAATTCTTGTTATCAAAATTCTCAAGGTAAAGCATTTTATGTGTATAATTAAAGTATTTCATTACAAAAAAATCTTGTTATCAAAATTCTCAAATTAAAGCATTTTATGTGTATAATTAAAGTATTTTATTATCAAAATTCTTGTTAGCAAAATTCTCAAGTTAAAGTATTTTATGTGTAAAATTAAAGTATTTTATTATCAAAATTCTTGTTATCAAAATTCTCAAGTTAAAGCATTTTATGTGTATAATTAAAGTATTTTATGTGTATAATTAAAGAGTTTTCTGTGTACAATTCAAGATTTTTGTGATTTTTTTTGTGCACAGGGAGCTGAGCATTGCCACTTGGTATTGGAAATGTGAATTATCAAGAATATTTTAATGTAAAGGAAACCTGTAAACAATCTCATCTAAAAAAAAAAAAATCTGTCCTTGTCACATTATTTCAAATTTAACAGGTTCTTGTTTGGGGAATTTTTCTGGCAACAACTTTATTTTTGAATTTTAAAATAGTTCCTGCAGCCTAAATGATTTTAGAACTCTCAAACATCCCATTCAATAATATTTTTTTGTTTAAAGTTTGAAACGGGTTAAATTCCTTTTCAGTGCTCAGAGCCAGAGGTGAAAAAAAAGGATATTTAAAATGTACATTTAAAAATATATAAATTAAACTATACAAATACATGTATTTTTTATTAAAAAATATAGATAAATATATAAAATATAATACCCAGATATAATATCTATATTATATGGTTTTATAAAGAAATACATCAATAAATAATAAACATATGAATATTTTTATAAATATTTTGGTAGAGTTATATATTTAACAATAAATAGAATATATAAAGCATATTGTATAGTTTAAAATATATTTTATAAAAATATAGAATACATATCTAATATAATATATAAAATATATTATATATAATATATAATATATATTATATATTATATTAAATATATTATGTATTATGTATTATGGATTATATATTATATAATATATAATATATTTATATATTATATATTATATATTAATTATACTATATTATATTATATTATATTATATTATATTATATTATATATTATATATTATATATTATATATTATATATTATATATTATATATTATATATTATATATTATATATTATATATTATATAATATATAATATATATTATATATTATATATTATATATTATATATGATGACCCTGGCAGGATTTTTAGTGCCCCACATGATGCTGACAGTGATTTTCTCACTGTTTCTCATCTGTACAAAGAGGTGCCTGAAAGCATCAATAATTCTAAATTATTTAAGAGTAATCTAAAAAAAATGAAAGCTTAAAAATAAAAAAATCTGATTAACCTTCAGGATTAATGGAGGAGAAGTTAAATGGATAATTATTTGATCTAAAGGACATTTATAGTGTTTTATATTTTAAAAAAATGTGAAATTGTTGAATTAGAATTTGGCTCATCCTCAGAGTGGGATCACTTGTTGATGGTGTTTATGAAAGAAATTTAATAATCAGAAATAAATTCCCTTAAAAAGGCAAAAAATAGGGAAAATACCCAAAAAAAGAGGAATTTACTCAGTGAATGTTTCCCTTTGGCATCAGCACACCCAGGTTTCCACCTCCCCATGGCTTTGTGCAAACCCAGCAAGGAAACTTTGGGTGAATTTTTGTGGAATTCCAGAGGATATTTCTGAATATTTCTGTGGAATTCCAGGGGATATTTCTGTCCCTGCTTTATCCCTGATGATCTTCACAGCAAACTGACATCTCAAACCCATTTCATCAGCAATTCACAGGTGTCAAATTCACTTAAAATTCAAAATATCGACCCAGTCATTCCTGGGAGTGAGTCTGAATTTCCTGAGGATTTGTCCCCCAGAAAAGCTCCAACTAAAAGTCAGGCAGAACTCTGCAAAACCACACTGAGCTCAGAGTTTTATAAAAATCCACAACAGAAATATTTCCAGTCTGATTTGAGGTACAAGCATGATTTACTTGACAATTTGGATTAAATTTAGATTTGCCCAGTGCAAACCAGAAGGCTGAAAAACCCAGCAAATAAAACAAAAAAAAAGTGGTTTTTTCCAATGAAACAATGAAAATAAAATTGGTTTAAAAGCTGAACTGCACATATTTTCCTAGAGAGTACTAACCTGTACCCTCTGAAAAGATATTTTAATTAGGAAGGAGAGACACTGGAAATTACTTAAAGAAATAAAAAATGAGCCCCTGTATCAGCTGCTTTCCAGAATGATATTCTGTATTTTTATATTTGTCTATAGAAGTAATGAAAAAATGCCTCTCCTGCAATAAATCAAATTTATTTCTTTTTGGCATCTTTAGAGAAAAGCTGTTTCATTTCTACCCACATAAAGAATGGGAAATAAGCTGGTTTGTATTTTGGGCTTGGAAGGAAAAGGGGACTTGAGGGATTATTCAGAGAGATAATGTATATACTTGAGAGATAATAATTATACTTGAGAGATTATTTTTATAGAAGTAGGGGTTCATCTGCACAGCAGTTACATCATTACAGCAGCTGAACTTGGAAAATGTGTTCTGTGAAAAATGAGCTTTGTAATAAACAACACACAGATGAACATTCTCGACAATAAATAACAAATTATTCAATTTTCATCCCGATTTGCTACAAGGACAAAGCCTTCAGGGAAGAGAAGATGCAAAAAAGTTCCTTAAAATCCCTTTTTTCAACCCAGAAACCCAAGTGGAAAAGTGAAGGACTCTGATAATTGGTGGCCCTTGGGTGGAAAAGGCAATCCCAGAGTGGTTTTGAATTTGGATGGAATTCCCAGAGCAGCTGTGGCTGCCCCTGGATCCCTGGCAGTGCCCAGGGCCAGGCTGGACACTGGGGACAGTGGGAGGTGTCCCTGCCATGGCAGGGGTGGCACTGGGTGATCCCTAAACCCCTCCCAACCCAAACCACTCTGGGATTCTGGGATTCTCTGGCTGCTTTTCTGTTTGAACCTGGGATTCCTTCTCCCCTCTGAGCACTTTTCCCATCCTTTGCCCAACCCTCACACCAGGCAAACCTCGTGCCATGGCTGTTGTGGTTTGGGCCCATCCCATTCCTGGCCTGGGGCATTGTCCTGGGAACTTGGGAAAATCCCTTGGAGACCTGGATTGTGCCTCAGTCCCTGTCCCTTGGGCAGTGCCAGGACACAGGGAATGGCTCCAGTGCCAGAGGGCAGGGCTGGGTGGGAGACTGGGGAAAAATCCTTCCCTGGGAGGGTGGGGATGGCCCTGGATCCCTGGCAGTGCCCAAGGCCAGGCTGGACACTGGGGACAGTGGGAGGTGTCCCTGCCATGGCAGGGGTGGCACTGGGTGGGTTTCAGGATATTCCTGTGCTGGGAGGAAAGGCTGGCACAGCTGGCATTGTTCACCTGCACAGGAGAAGCTTTGGGCTGAGCTCAGGGTGGCCTTGCAGGGCCTGCAGGAGCCCCAGGAAAGCTGGAGAGAGACAATTGCCAGGGGATGCAGGGACAGCACACAGGGAATGGCTGCACACTGAAAAATTACAGGTTTAGGTCAGATATTAGGAACAATTTCCTCCCTGTGAGGGTGGGCAGGCCCTGCAATAGAGTTCCCAGAGCAGCTGGGGCTGCCCCTGGATCCCTGGCAGTGCCCAAGGCCAGGCTGGACACTGGGGCTGCAGCAGCCTGGGGTGTCCCTGCCATGGCAGGGTTTGGGAATGAGATAATTTTTAAGATCCCTTCCAACCCCAACCATTCCCTGATTCCCTGAAATGTGAGTCAGACTCTGCTCTGCAGGGTTTGATAACATCAATCCAAGCAGTAATTGAACATTTCAGGTGGCAAATGTCTGAATAACACAGATTTATTTCACAGTTCAACTGCAGCACCAGCACGACCCTTTTTTTCCTAAAATTCCTCCCTCTGGAAGCAATTCCTATGGCACTGTCCAAAGGATGGAGCTAAAATCCATTTATTTACAAAACTCTGACACAGTGGTCACTTCCTAGTGTGAAAGGACACAAAAAGGAATTATTGTAGAAAGCTTCTGGGCTTTGGAGAGCTCTGGGATCCTGCAGAGCATTCCCAAGAGGATTCCTCCCTCTGGAAAAGGAGCTGCTCCTCTGCCCAGCTTTGAAAGGACACAAAAACAGATTATTGTGGAAAGCTCAGGGATCCTGCAGAATATTCCCAAGAGGATTCCTCCCTCTGGAAAAGGAGCTGCTCCTCTGCCAGATTTTAAAGGGCACAAAAAGGGATTATTGTGGAAAGCTGCTGGGATCCAGTAGAGCATTCCCAAGAGGATTCCTCCCTCTGGAAAAGGGGCTGCTCCTCTACCCAGCTTTGAAAGGGCACAAAAATGGATTTTTGTGGAAAGCTGCTGGGCTTTGGAGAGCTCTGGGATCCAGCAGAACATTCCCAAGAGGATTCCTCCCTCTGGAAAAGGGGCTGCTCCTCTGGCCAGCTTTTAAAGGACACAAAAATGGATTATTGTGGAAAACTCCTGAGCTTTGGAGAGCTCTGGGATCCAGCAGAGTATTCCCAAGAGGAATCCTCTCTCTGGAAAAGGGGCTGCTCCTCTGCCAGATTTTAAAGGGCACAAAATGGGATTATTGTGGAAAGCTGCTGGGATCCAGTAGAGCATTTCCAAGAGGATTCCTCCCTCTGGAAAAGGGGCTGCTCCTCTACCCAGCTTTGAAAGGGCACAAAAGGGATTACTGTGGAAAATTCTGGGATCCAGCAGAGCATTCCCAAGAGGATTCCTCCCTCTGGAAAAGGGTCTGCTCCTCTGCCCAGCTTTCAAAGGGCACAAAAATGGATTTTTGTGGAAAGCTGCTGGGCTTTGCAGAGCTCTGGGATCCAGCAGAACATTCCCAAGAGGAATCCTCCCTCTGGAAAAGGGGCTGCTCCTCTGCACAGCTTTGAAAGGGCACAAAAATGGATTATTGTGGAAAATTCTGGGATCCAGCAGAGCATTCCCAAGAGGAATCCTCTCTCTGGAAAAGGGGCTGCTCCTCTGCCAGATTTTAAAGGACACAAAAAGGGATTATTGTGGAAAGCTGCTGGGATCCAGTAGAGCATTCCCAAGAGGATTCCTCCCTCTGGAACAGGGGCTGCTCCTCTGTCACTCACTCATCTCCAGAGAAATCCACTTGGAACCCCAGTGGAAACCTCCCCAGAGGCTGTGCCCAGGCCTCCCTGCTGCAGTTGCATTTTCCATATTCCACTGTAGAAAGCAGAGAAGAGCTCCCAAAGTGCACAACAGTTTGCTGAAAAGGAAAAGCTCTGGAGGCTGGCAGCCCTCCTGAGCCCCTGTCAGAACAATCCCTGCAAGCAGGGCTGTGTAAACTCAGCGAGCAGACAGGTTTTTGTGTTCCCAACAAATGGAAACTATGTCCTATAAAAGAACTTTAATGGGCAAATGACACTGGATTTTCTTTTTTTTTTCCCTGCAGCAGCAGCAGGGTTTGAGATTTTCTTCCTTTTTGCCTTTTTTTTCCACTCAGAACACACATTTTATCATGAACCTGAGCAGCACACAAATGGACAAACCCCATCAAAAGCTTCAGCTGCACTCAGTATTTCATATTATTTGGTGATGTATCATTTCTGCAAAGCTTTTTAATTTTTTTTTTAAGACTTCACAGGGGGAAAAAAAAAAACCCTCTTACCTTCGGTGGAAAAACTTTCCCCCTCACAAAAGAGATGTTGTAGAATTTATGAAAACAAAAGTGCCAATAAGATTTTGCTTTAATACCTCGGGGAGAAACCTGATCATCTGCACCAGTAAGAAAAAAGATGCCTGCACGAGGTGCTCCACTAATTACAGCTGCTTTGGTGGGCAATATCCCTGGTGAAACAGATGTTAGGGACCTATTAACAAAAGTTTTTCAAACATCTGCTTACAATTTGAAGGCAATTGTAAATACAGCACAGAAGGTCAATTGGGCTCATTAAGGTCTATGTGCAAATCTACTGCTGCAGGTTTCTTTTTAGCTAATACTGACTTTTTTTAACACAGGAAATAGAGTTTAATAGCAACTTGTGTCAATTTTGATTGTGATTTCATACAACAACAAACAACAATCGCATGCCTTGTGCTTCACCAAATAACCCATTTTCCTTCCTCTTTTTCCTCTCTACCTACAGCACACTGCCACGGTTCTGTGAGGTAAAGGAAGGGTTAGAAATTGGGCAATTACACAGAAATGATTGATTTTACTTTTAAACACCAATTATAGATCTTGATAGGAAATCTTCAGTTGTTGAACCAAAGAAAAATGAGTTTTGATTACAACGCACGGTTATGAGGGGAAAATTATTCTTTCAAGTGTCAGAACAAAACACAGATGTTCAGCAGGGCTGAAACACTGGAAATCATGGAATGGTTTGGGCTGGAAGGGACCTTAAAGCCCATCCAGTGCCATGGCAGGGACACCTCCCACTGTGCCAGGCTGCTCCAGCCCCAGTGTCCAACCTGGCCCTGGGCACTGCCAGGGATCCAGGGGCAGCCCCAGCTGCTCTGGGAATTCTATTTCAGCCTCTCCCCACCCTCCCAGGGAACAATTTCTTCCCAATATCTGATCTAAACCTGCAAAATGTTCAGTGTGGAGCCATTCCCTGTGTGCTGTCCCTGCATCCCCTGGCAATTGTCTCTCTCCAGCTTTCCTGGGGCTCCTGCAGGCCCTGCAAGGCCACCCTGAGCTCAGCCCAAAGCTTCTCCTGTGCAGGTGAACAATGCCAGCTGTGCCAGCCTTTCCTCCCAGCACAGGAATATCCTGAAGGTCACCCAGAGCCACCCCTGCCATGGCAGGGACACCTCCCACTGTGCCAGGGTGCTCCAGCCTGGCCTTGGGCACTGCCAGGGATCCAGGGCCATCCCCACCCTGCCAGGGAAGGATTTTTCCCCAGTCTCCCACCCAGCCCTGCCCTCTGGCACTGGAGCCATTCCCTGTGTGCTGGCACTGCCAAAGGGACAGGGGCTGAGGCACAATCCAGGTCTCCAAGGGATTTTTCCAAGTTCCCAGGACAATGCCCCAGGCCAGGAATGGGATGGGCCCAAACCACAACAGCCATGGCACGAGGTTTGCCTGGTGTGAGGGTTGGGCAAAGGATGAGAAAAGTGCTCAGAGGGGAGAAGGAATCCCAGGTTCAAACAGAAAAGCAGCCAGAGAATCCCAGAATCCCAGAATGGTTTGGGTTGGGAGGGGTTTAGGGATCACCCAGTGCCACCCCTGCCATGGCAGGGACACCTCCCACTGTCCCCAGTGTCCAGCCTGGCCTTGGGCACTGCCAGGGATCCAGGGATGGAATTCCATCCCAGCCCCTCCCAGGGAACAATTCCTTCCCAAAATCCCACCCCAACCCTGCCCTTTGTCAGTTTAAATCACTCTCCATCAGCCCTCCTCCAACTGGAACCACCCAGGAACAATTTTCTGCTGAACTGCTCCATAGAAATTCCCCTGATGCTGGACCCAGCAGCGCTCAGGACCTGCCAAGCTTCTGCTGCAGATTTTAATCAGCATTCCAAAAATTAGGAATACCAGTCTGAGCTGGAGTTTTCAGCACTGCTTCTTCTGGAAGTGAGGCAGGGAAATTGCTGTCTTGAGTTACAGCTTGAATAAAGCAGGGTGGATTCTCCATCCCTGAAGTGTCCAAGGCCAGGTTTGGAGCACCCTGGGACAGTGGGAGGTGCTGGGGTTGGAATGGGATGATCTTGAAGTTCCTTCCACCCCAAAAGGTTTGTGATGAGTCCTCTGAGGGTCCCTTCCAGCCCAAACCATTCCCTGATTTTATGACTCTGCATCAAACCAGATCTGCCCCTGTGTGCAAGGGTCCAGCTGTGAGCAACCTGCAGCTCCACAGATTCCTGAACCACTTCCTTTGCACTCCCAGGAACCTGTGTCCCACCTGGAACTGAACCAGTTATACAGGGAAAAAACTCTCTGTAGCACAAGCCTGAGAGGTTTTAACATACAGAACATATTTATGAAAAGCAGAAGGAAAGATGCTCTGATGTGGAGAAAATCACAGGATTAAAATCCCAGCCTTCATCTCTACAATAAAGTTTATAAATCTGTGGCAAATGCTGATCTGTTAATAATCAAAAATAATGATTGTGGAAAAAATATTTATGGGCAATTTAAGAATCACTAATTTCTGAATCTATCATTACTTGTTAGAATTCACTACAAGCAAATGAATGATTCTGCAGCTTCAGAATATTGTGGCTCGCACCAAATGTGGAAAAGATTCTACTTTAAGCAATTTGCTGCACATTTTAAAGAAAACAGATCTTAGGAAATAAACACTGAACTGCACTAAACACCTTGTACTATCAGTAGTGATTCCCAGATGAAATTATTAAAAATAAATTTGGTATAACAGCGATGAAAGTGTAAAAGTTGTAAGAAGTTCTTTCTATGTGTGACCTTGAAGCTGTGCTCATGCAGATCTGAATGAGGAACATGAATCCTCCTTGGCCAAACAGCAGCAAAATCTGAAAGCAAACACCAGAGCTTGCAGAAAACATCCCACCAATAAAGACCTGTCCTCACCCAGCCTGGCCCAATACTGCCTGCTCTAAAAACTTATCACCCTCTCCATCCTCTCCCTCACTAAAAAGGATATTTTCACTCAAAAGGATATTTTCACTAAAAAGGATATTTTCAATGACTTGATGACATTTTTTCCAAGCCATTTCTCCTTCAGCCAGCAACTGGAAGAGTCTGACTGGATTGTGGATTTCTTTATTTCTGGTAAAGGAAGTTGGTGATTTCATTTTGTAGGGCTGAGGAGTCTGGAGATTATCATGGATAAGCTGTAAACTGAACTTCCTGATTTATTTGGGTTTTATCTTCAAGTTAAACTAAGCTGAGCAGAATATCAATAATTGAGATTGAACAGGTAGTAGAATTAACATTTATTCTTTGTTTTTAAAAACCTACAGCTCCATTGTGGCAATGCCAGAGACTCCAGGTCCATTCAGTACCAGAAAGAGCAAAGATTGGTGACATAAATTACCCCATCTCCAACCTTCCCCTCAGAACTCAGGCCCTTTATGGCACAAAACTGATTTTACTGCTCAAACCTGCTTTTACTGCACTGATCTGGGTGTTTTTCTTGCCTGAGGAAGTGAGAAGAGAGGGAAAGGAGTAATATTTCATCATGAGAACAGAACTAGGAGCACCTACACATAAGGGCTTAGGAGACAAGTAAAACTATCATTACCACTTCCACCAGCTTTTAAAATTGCCCATTTAAATGCTGATTCCACTTCACTTATGCAGCTTAAATCAGGATGCCAGAGGAGGAAAAGTCCTTACATTTTATTAGGAGTTAAATGAAAAACGTGTCCTTTCCTCCTTACACCACTTATATTCTTTGGATATTACTCAGTACCAGTTAATTTAAAAAAAAAATTAAAAGAGCATTTACTTCCAAATCAAATCCCAGAAATCCCAGAGAAACTGGGTGTGGGAAAGGCAAGGATCTCCCCAGAAAAAAAAAACCAAAAAAAAAACCAGCACAAAGGTAACTGTGATGATGAAAGGATTTGTTTTAGCCTAGGAGGACATAAAAGATGAAGTTCTACAAAGGCCATTAAGCATTCACCAGCTCACTGCAAATTACACTCAGCACTTGGGGAAGAAATACTTGGCAGATGTCAGCAAGGAGGAAGCCAAACATGTTCCCTGCACTGCAGGAGAGTGTAACTACAGAGAGGGTTTGTTTTGGAACCATTTCCAAGGCCCAAAAATCATCTGGCAAGGCTGGGTTTGCCAAGGAAGGAACGAGAGAGAGCCATGACTGCTCATGAGACAAATGCACATTTCTGCATTTCCATGCTCTGCACCACTCCTGAAACAAGATCTCACACACCAATTTGGAGCAGAAAACACTGAGTTCTGAGAGGGGCTGCAGCAGATCTTTGAAAACTCAAATATTTGTGTAACCTCTTGTTTTCACAAGTGTTGTACAAACACCACTGAGGACACACCACCACTCTGTGCACTTCAAACCTTCCATCTTTTGGGCTCTGCTACTCCCCTCTTATCTTCTGCAGCTGGGAACTGCATTCCTGAGGGGGATTTCCAAAGTTAAACCAGGACCTAACCCAGTGAAATTGAGGGATTATGTCCCCCTCTCCATCTCCACACACATTCAGCTATGAGGAAGGGTGATTGGACATTAATTGTTTTAATTCATGTACTGTTAGGCTCCACTTGAGGAAAACAATGCTTAAAGATGAGACAGAAATATATCCTTGGCAGAACTGACCAGGCAGATAAATTATTCCCTCATGTTGGCATTTTTTGATGAGGAATGTTTTTATTTGTTCTTCTCTTGCTGTTCTACACGTGGATGTTTTCCCCCTTCTCTCCTCTCAGCAAGGCACCATTTGCATCAGCACACATCTAATAGGAACTAAATCAGGAAATTTTAAATCAGAGAGTTCATCATAAAGACATAACACAGATTTGCTCTGCCTCAAATTCTTGAAATAAATGCCTGAATTTTTAAATGAAGTTGTCCAGTGCTGTCACCCACACAGGCACCAGGTTTCATGCAGCTTGCTGAGACGTGGAGTGAAAATGCCACTGACTTTTATTATTTTTACCATTTGAAAACAGCATGGCTCCAATCCAAGTCAAAGAAATCATCTGGACAGCTCTGCTCCTCTGGAAATTACATGGTTGTAAGAGTGGCAGCTCCTTGAATAAAACTTCACAACGAGGAGTTATCTGGAACTAATGCAAGTAAGGCAAATTCCTACTGGGATTTAGAAGCACAGGATGGTTTGGAAAGGACTTAAAGATCACCCAGTGCCACCCCTGCCATGGCAGGGACACCTCCCACTGTCCCCAGTGTCCAGCCTGGCCTTGGGCACTGCCAGGGATCCAGGGGTGGAATTCCATCCCAGCCCTGCCCACCCTGCCAGGGAACAATTCCTCATTGCCAAGATCCCACCCAGCCCTGCCCTTCTGGCACTGCAGCCATTCCCTGGGTGCTGTCCCTGCAGTTCTGATGAATTGTCCCCTCTCCAGCTGCCCTGAGAGCCCCTTCAGACCCTGGAAAGCTGCTCTGAGGTGTCCTCCTCCAATTTCACAGAATTCCAGAATCCCTGGGTTGGGAGAGACCTTCAAGACCATCGAGTCCAGCCCAGCCCCAGCACCCCAACTCAGCCCTGGCCCCCAGTGCCACATCCAGGCTTTGTTAAACACACCCAGGGATGGGGACTGCACCACCTCCCCAGGCAGCCATTCCAGAACTTTCTCCCCCTTGCTGCAAAAAACCTTTTCCCTGCTCTCCAGCCTGGATTTCCCCTGGTGCAGCTGGAGGCTGTGTGCTCTTGTCTTCAAACCTCTGCACGCCCTCACAGACATGGGAGAGACAAATAACAGCTACACCTGGAGTGCTTGGAAAATCACAGACATTTGAGGATGATGGAAAGAACAGGAAAAAAGACCAGGCTCTTTCCCCCTCATTCTCTTGTCCCACAGAGTCCTCCACTCTCAGCTTCATTTGTGTTCCAGTTAAGTTCAAATTTCCCTGGACAAACTCATGTTGAGAACAAGAAATCTGAGCTCACCTCAGCTGAAAGGGTTCACTCTTGCTGAGGCTGCCTGAAATCAAAGCACTGAAATTCTCTGAACCATCAGGCAGGCACCCAGATTCAGAAGGTCGTGCAAAGACAGAATCTTGGGGCCATGAGAGCTGGAAAAAAAAAAAACCCTCACATCCAACCTGTGACTGCTCAAACAGCTGAGGTGAAAACACAGCCCAGGAATCTCCACTGGGGAAGGATCTGCAGCATCTTCCAAACAGAAATCAGCTTTTCCTGAGCAATACATTTCATTCAAGAGAATAAAACCAGTTTTAATTTGAGATGTCTGAACCTTCTCCTATGGCAGGGCAGCTGAAAGTCTCAGAATTTGCTCAGGCAGAACTCAGCACCATCAGTTCTGTGTGTTTACCCACAGAAGGGGCACTCTGGCTGTGCCTGACATTAAAAACATTTTCTGTTCAGTTAACTGCCTTTTTTCAGAGAAATCAAACTGGTGGCTCCCTTGGAATTTTTTTTATTTTTTTATTATGGAAACTGCTTCAAAATGGTAGCCCTGACATGTGACATTGATTCCTAAGAAAGGACACTGTTCAAGTCATATTAAATAAACAGGAGCTGTCACACATCAACCTTTCAATGGTCTGCCAGGAGCAGCAGAGCCTGGGAAGGAAATGTTGCACCCCTACTCTGATAAATAACTGAGGAATTGATTTGCCATTAAAAATTAACTTTTACAAATTATTATACTAATAATTAACTTTTACAAATTTTACTATTAAAATTTAACTTTTACTAGGTATTATACTACTAATAATTTTGATATAGTAGAGTTTGTAATCATTTTTATCAGCTTTTCATACAGTGTAGTTTGTCCAATTTGTGGCCAGTGCTCTGGCCACTGTGTAACTTGTATTCTCAGAACATCATTTATAGATGATATTTTAGTTTGTAGACAAGGTGATAAATATATTATAGTTGTGGCTAATATTAAAATATGATTTGTACATTTAACTTTTACAGAAGTAGCTGCAACTGTCAAACAATAACTAATGCTTTTGGTTTTGTAACTAACTGACAATAAAAATGACTCTAACATATTTATAAAATAACTAATGCAATCTGTATGATTAAATAGCATTGTTTAAAAGAGATGTGATCAATAACTATCAACTGTTTAAAACCACACAACCAAAAAACTGTTGTAAAGAAATGACACACGACCCTAAAAGAAAAGAAAAAAATTACAATTTCTACTTGAGTCAAGAATCGAACCAAGCTAAAGAATCCCAGAACACGAAAACAAATACAAAAAGAATGCTTGAATATGTATAAAACCTTTATAAATATGTATTTGACCAATGCAATAAAAAAGAATATTAAGAAAATTGTTATAATTAACTGTGTGCCTCTAACTAAGCCACACACCCAGCGCTGTCTATTATCCCTCTTAGCTCTTTTTAGCAAATATTTAGAAGTTTTAATGAGTTTTAGCAAATATTTAGAAGTTTTAATGAGTGGAGCTGGTTTCTCACACCAACCAAACCCAGCCCAGGAAGCTCCCTCAGGAAGCAGCACTTGGACATGGTCACAGCCAGGAGCCCCAAACCCCGGGGAGGTGTCCTGGGTTTCAGGATGGGGCTGGGGCTGTGTGTTCTGTGTCCACCTGTCAGAGCTGGGGCAGTTCTCTGCTGTCCCATGGGGCAGTTTTTCCTTTCTCTCTCCCACACCAATCCTCCCTCCAGCAGATCTTGGTCTCTCTCTCCAGGCAATGACAGAGCAAGAGGACACGGTCCTCAAGCTGCCCCAAGGGAGATACAGGCTGGAATTAAGGAGGAAGTTTTTCACAGAAAGAGTGGTCAAATGCTGGAATCATCTACCAGGGAGGTGGTGGGAGTCACCATCCCTCGATGTGTTTAACAAAGCCTGGATGTGGCACTGGGTGCCATGATCCAGCTGAGGGGTCAGAACATGGGTTGGACTCGATTATCCTAAAGGTCTCTTCCAACCTAGAAATTCTGTGATTATCTCTCCTGTTCATGGGCCATTAATTATTAATTATCTTCTTTTCACAGCCACTGAGTGTCCCTGCAGGGCTGATCCCATTCCCCCATCCCATGGGGAGATGCTGTGCCCAGGGCAGGAGCCAAGCATTCCTACCTGGATCCAAGCTGAGCCTGGCCCAGCACAGCAGCCTTTGCCCCCTGCATTGCCAGAGGAGCAGCTTTCTGCTGCCCTGCATGGCCAGAGGGAGCCCAGGCCCATCTGCAGCAGCCCTGGAGCTGCAGAGGAAAACTCCCCCCTTGTGCAGGATCCCCTGCTCCAGCAGAACCACAGCTGGCACTGCAGGAGGGCTGAGCCCCCATTTAATCAATGGATTAAAATAAAATAAACACTAAAATAAACACTAAACAGCACCTTCTACTATCAGTAGTGATTCCCAGTTGAAATTATTAAAAATAAATTCAGTACAACAGAGATGAAAGTGTAAAACTTGTAGAAGTTCTTTCCATCTGCAATCTTGAAGCTCTGCTACCAACACCCTGACCCACAGGGTGTCAGCTCCTGTTCTCACTCTGTCAGTGTTGTTTTGTACTTCTGCATTCTTATTTTATTTTTCCCTAATAAATAACTGTCATTCCTGCTCCCATATCTTGGCCTGAGAGCCCCTTAATTTCAAAATTATAATAATTCTGAGGGAGGGGGGTTTGCATTTTCCATTTCAAGGGAGGCTCCTGCCTTCCTCAGCAGACACCTGGCATTTCAAACCAAGACATGCACACACCCCAGCAATCACCCACTGAGGGAAAACCACATTTAGGGATCAGATTCCTCTGGGAATGAGGTGGGATGAGGCACTGGAGGGAGATGCAGAGATGGTGAATGTGTTTGGAACCCTGAAAAGCAGAATGAGGCACCTCAGCTTTACCAGAACACACAAAACTGCAAACACAGAAAAGGCAAAACCTTCAGCCTCACAGTACCTTCCCTGGGCGACCTTAATATCCCACAGCTAAAAAAAGACCTTCAAAAAGACATGACAAACTGAAAACAAAACAATTTTTCTGTGATTTAAAAAAAAAAAAGGATATTCCATAATACACGACCTTAATGAAGCTTTTTTAATAACTATGTGGTCATAGCTTGTACAGACAGCCAAAACTTGATTTTTTTAAAAAATTTGGTGTTTAATTTTGTTAAAGAGAGGAAGAAAACAGCCTGGTTTGGAAGGAAGGAGGGAAGGAAGGAAGGAAGGAAGGAAGGAAGGAAGGAAGGAAGGAAGGAAGAAGGAAGGAAGGAAGGAAGAAGAAGAAAGAAAGAAAGAAGAAAGAAAGAAAGAAAGAAAGAAAGAAAGAAAGAAAGAAAGAAAGAAAGAAAAGAAAAGAAAGAAAGAAGAAAGAGAGAAAGAGAGAGGGAGGAAAGGAAATTGAAAGGAGAGGAAAGGGAAAGAGGGAGGAAAAAAGGAAAGGGAAAGGGAAAGGGAAAGGGAAGGAGAATTCATGGGTTAGCTGAATTATTATATATTTATATAAATAAATATATAATAATTTTAAAATAAATATATATATATATATATATATATACCCTAATAAATATCCCTTCAATTTAGAGACTTTCTGACATAAAAAACCCCAATCAAGCTGAGCAACCTGATCAGCTGTAGCTGATGTTTTCCCTTAAAAACTGTAACTCATGGATGGTTTTTTTAAAAAATTCTGGTGTTTAATTTTGTTAAAGAGAGGAAGATACAGCCTGGTGTGCTGGAGAGCAGCTGAGCTGTGTCCCCAGCCCTGTGCCAGGATGGATGAGCATTCCCAGCTGGCTGCTCCCACAAACCCCCTGGCATCTCCTGTGCCAGCCCCAGCACGGAGCCT